>PVIR01046883.1:0-10074 GCA_004026965.1 Petromus typicus
TATTGCATTGAATATGTGTTCATCAAGTCATTTATGAAAACTTGAAGGGTACTAACTCTCTTGTGGTAATCCATCAGTCATCCTTCTGGGAAGAAAAGAAGGAAGATGGGGGATGCCACCCAGATTTTATATATGAGACATCACAAAAGGTATAAGGAAGGCCCAGATAAAAGGGGTGATGTACTCCAGATTTCATCTCTAAGAAGCTATTAATCAATTAAATAAAACTAAAAAGTTTTTTGGAACATCTACAGACATCTCAGAACTGTGGTGGTCTCCACAGGCTCTTGATTCAAGCGTCATTCTGGTTATGGTCAAGTAACCTGGGGCTGACCATAGCTCTCTGGTTATCATTGGCCTTGGCCTGATGAGGAGGTAAGGCTTTGAGAAAAGAGGGGCAAAGGAACTTGTCATGTAGTGATGACCATGCCATTCCCTGAGACCTGCATCAGCATCACCATACCCAGCTTCCCTATCCATCTTAAAAAGAAATGGAAAGCACTTAGCATGATGATATTGTTTGTGCTTCAATATTTCCCAAAGTCTCATGTGGATGAGGGTGGGACTTTCTTTTTCACAGGTGGTAGAATTCAGAGTATCTAGTGCTGGGTGTGTGATTACTAACTCCCTACATGTGAGTGGTTAGTTTGGACCCTGCCCTAATCCTAATAATCTCAATAAGATAAAAGGGGCAGGAATAAGCTGTTAAACTCTCTCTTATTACCTTTGCTGCTTTGTGTGTGCCATATTGTTTGTCCTCTGAGGCGTTTGCTTGCCACCCTAGGCTCGGGATTAGCTGATTATGGACCATACCTCCATGAACTGTAAACTTAATAAACCCTTTCCCTTTTAACTCTTGGAGCTGAGTATTTTTGTTTTAGCAACAAGATAAAAGTACACACAGGAGTAGATGATTGGGATGGGGCAATTCACTTGGTTATCTCTAGTAAAGTAAAAAAAGAAAGCCTACAGTCAATAAAGTAACATTTAAAAAATTTAAAATAACTGTCTTTCTTTAAAAGTTATTTAAAAAAAATTATTGTTAACCTTTACCAAAATTGCCCTCCACTCATTTACTCCATAAATGCCTGTGAAGTACACTATTCTAGACAAGAGATACACAATTAAGCATTGCAATCTTCTCTTTCCTCTAGGACAGTGTGAGGCTTCTGTTGGTAGCAACCACAAGGGTGTCCTTTTCCTTACTATCCTGAACTCGGTGAATCCCTCTTGAATACAAGACAATTACATTCTGTGAACTGTACAGGGATTTCATGTGGAAGGGAATGGGTAAGGAAAGGAATTGGGTATTATTACTAGTGTCATTCTCTGTCCCTGAGCTAATTCCACAATGGCAGGGGTCACTTCTGACCCACTGTGAGTCCCTTTTGGAAGCTTTGCCTGAACCTATGTGTTAATTTTTCAAGTCAATGTCTTTCCCTCCATCTTACATTGTCTAACTTCTTTTTTTTAGGTTTTTTTGAGACAGGGTCTCGCTTTGTGGTTCAGGCTGGCCCTGAGCTCAGCCTCAAACTCATCACAGCAATCCTCCTGCATCTGCCTCACAAGTGCTGGGATTACAGGCATGAGCCACCACGCCCGGCACTGTGGTATGTGGTACTGGTTGCTGCTGGGTGTGAGTCTCCACACCCAGTATAGGTATGTGGTTACTGGGGATCGAACCCAGGTCCTTGCTCTTGGAAGACAGGTGCCGGAATCACTGAGCTAAATCCCCAGCCCACATTGTCTAACTTCTACCACTAAAGAAAAAACAAAACACAGCCTCAAGGCAAAGCACAACAAAACAAAACTGGAAGGTACATTTGTTTTTATGATTTTACTTTTCATGCTGTTCATATCTGGCCTCTGGCACAGCTGGCAGCATAAGTGCTGATGTCTCATCAGAATGGCTTTCCTGGGGGGACAATGTGGCCTGGGCAGCAGTGACAGCAGCAGCAGGAAGTACAGGAAATCTCTTGAGATGGTCTGTTCTTGAACACTTGCCAGCCCACTTTCCGCAGACTCACAAGGTTCAGAGAAATGTCCAAGTTACTGAGGAAGGCTACTGACACAGAGTTAAGTTCTTGACTGTTTGAGGTTCACCCTTAACGGGCACAATAACCACAAGGCACAACTGTAGGGACTTTGGCCACAGCCTGTGGCTACCACACTGTCTGCTGAGCTACTTCTCATTTTAACTGCTTAAACCCCCAGGGCAGCCAGCAGTTAACACTGGGAACAAATTGTGAGCAAGCTGGGCTTCCTCTGCTAGTGCTGTGCTGTGCAGGTTCATGGGAAGTCTGATTTCTGAGACCTTATAAAGTCATAAGAGAGGAGGGAGGATCATGGAGGAAAGGAAAGCAGTCTGGGTGGGTCACGGACCAGATTTAAATCTCTGGAAGCCTCAGGATGGGACTCAGGGATTACTGCTGGGATTTCTGGACAATTTAGCTATCTGGGGCACATGTGAATACAAGCTGCAGGAGGGAGACACTGACACAAAAACCATGAGAAGTTTCCATCTTTTATTAAGATAGAGAAAGAAAGAGAAGAGAAATGAAGGGCAGAGGGAAGGAGGTGAAGGGAGGACTGGTGGCACAAGAGATTTTTGTATGTCTCTAGTGAATGTTCCTTGATAGAGCAAGCTCAACTCTGAGTCATGGCTGGGCTTCCTGGATGATGTCTGCTACAGGACTGCACCAGAGTCCGTGTAGGGAGACTGGGCACAGGCTCAGTGTTTTTACCCTCCTATTACATCCAGCCATATGCTTGACCTCAGCCTTCTTTCTCTCCTTTTCTGCTCCATCTGATCATATTGTACATCCAAAGAGCTGGAAACTCACTATGGTTTGACTGTGTTTTATATACATCAAAACACCTAGCCAGGCATAGATTTATTTTTTCTTTAGTTTTTTGAGATAGGGTCTTGCTTTATAGTTTAGGCTGGTCCTGAACCCAGCCTCAAATTCAGCAATCCTCCTGCCTCTGTCTCCCAAGTGCTGGGATGACAGGCATGAGCCACCATGCCCAGCACTGTGGTATGCAGTACTGATTGCTGGTGGGCATGAGTCACCATGCCTAGTGTGGTTATGTATGGTTACTGGGATCA
Source organism: Petromus typicus (assembly GCA_004026965.1). Lineage (NCBI taxonomy): Eukaryota > Metazoa > Chordata > Mammalia > Rodentia > Petromuridae > Petromus > Petromus typicus. Next base: position 3,110 of record PVIR01046883.1, read on the forward strand.
AACTAGGGACCTTGTACTTGAAAGGGAAGTACTGGAACCACTCAGCTAAATCCTTGGCCCCCAGGCATAGCTTTTTATGAGCCCCGATGCCTTCTTCCGGCAAGCCTGACAGGTCAACTTAATTTCAAAGAAGAAAGAGAAGGAAGCTAAAATAAGTGAGAGATAAAACTTGGGCCAGCTCATTCAAGCTTTGGATTCTGAAGATGCTTTAGCACTTCTCTTGCCTAAAGCAGAACTAACTCCTCCCTAGGTTAAAAACTGGAAGAGCAGAGCTAGATACTGGAAGAGATTATGAGATTTTGTTTCCATTTTTTCCTTCGGTTCTCATATTTTTCCTTCCTTCCTTTTCTTCTCCCATTTCCTCCCTGCTTTCCCTTCCCTTTTGGACCTTTTCTCCTTATTTCACATTATCTATTACACATTTTGCTCCTCATTTACTCTTGCAGTTTCTCATACCTGAGAAGCTATTTGAAAGAGATTATAAGCATATCAGGTCTAGTACCTCAGCCACTGCTGTGTTAGTTAGACAACTTCATTTGACTTACATTACGGGGATGCTGATAAGGTCCTTTACCCTGCTGGTGGAAATGATGAGAACATTCCCACACTGCTGATAATTTGGACAGAAAGGATTAATAACAAATGATAAAATGCAATTGATGACACATGTGCTCAGGACACTTAACTTGTCTCCCTCAATGCAGCTCAGATATTAGTAAATGGATTCTTTCCTCTCTACTCCTTGTCTCACATGTCTGTCTTGGTGATCTGAACTATCTTGCACATTCTTGTTCAATTTTCAACGCAGTGCTAATGGATAACATTTCTTTAATAGATGTCAATTTGGGTAATATAATTAAACCTATATTTTAAAAGCCCTGCCCAAAGCTTGGGTGAGACTCTTTCATTTAAGATAAGAGAAGTATTCAACTTGTTCTGGGAGATGCATTGTTTTCATTATTATGTTTCCCTGGGAAAATGCTAAATATTCTACTACTAAAAATACAAAAGTGAACAAGAAACTTTACCATACAGGTCTTTTCCAAACTGAATAGAATGATGTTTTATGATCAACATCTATTTTTTTCCATTAAGTTCATCAGTACACTTTAGGTATACATCATGATCACATGCACCATTGGGAACTTGTGCCTGTTTATGATATGTTTTGGTTCTTCCTCCCATTCCTCTTTCTTCCCTTTCACCCCTCTCCCCTCCCTCACTTACAGACATTTTGTTTCCATTTTTTCCTTCGGTTCTCATATTTTTCCTTCCTTCCTTTTCTTCTCCCATTTCCTCCCTGCTTTCCCTTCCCTTTTGGACCTTTTCTCCTTATTTTACATTATCTATTACACATTTTGCTCCTCATTTACTCTTGCAGTTTCTCATACCTGAGAAGCTATTTGATACTTACACATGTGCACCCATTTATTTCACCTTAGAATTTAGCCTCAATGTGCATTGAGTTAGCTATAAATTTCTCTAGTTTATCAATCTTTATGGTTGAATGGTACTCCATTTTATTAAAAACTACATCTTTATCCAGTCTCCTGCTGATGGCATCTGGAATATTTCCAAGATTTATCTATTACAAACTGAGCTCCTATAAATATGGCTGCACATATATTGTTGTGGTATTTTGTTCCTTACATATTCTAGTTAATAGTCCTTTTTCTGAGGAACAGCTGGTGAAAATATTTTCCCACGTTGTAGGTTATCTCTTCAGTATGTTGGTGGTGTTTTTTTCTGTTCAAAACCTTTTTAATAAGATGAGATCCCATTATTGATTCTGCTAGTTTCCGTGCTACTGAGGTTTTGTTCATGAATTCTTTCCTATGTCAATGTCTTCAAGAGTTCTACTTCATCTACCTTCCAGTGGGTTTAGTGTTTCTGTTTCATATTTATTTATTTATTTATTTATTTATTTATTTATTTGAGACAGGGCCTCTCTGTGTGGTTCCGGCTAGCCCTGAGCTCAGCTTCTAACTCACATCACAGCAATCCTCCTGCCTCTGCCTCCCAAGTGTGGGATTATAGGCATGAGCCACCACACCCGGCACTGTGGTATGTGGTACTGGTTGCTGCTGGGCGTGAGTCTCCATGCCCAGTATTGTATGTGGTTACTGAGGATTGAACCCGGGTCCTTGCGCTTGCAAGACAGGCGCTGGAACCACTGAGCTAACTCCCTGGCCCCTCTGTTTCATATTTAGATCTTTGATGCATTTTTATTTTGGTTTAGTGCATGCTTAAAGATATGGGTTTAATATCATATTAAATGGTTAAACACTGAAGTCTTTCACACTAAAATCAGAAATAAGACAAAGTTGTCCACTATCACCATTGTTATTTAATATAGTCTTGGAAATGTTAACCATAGCAATTAGACAAGAAAAAGAGATGAAAGCAATAAAGAGAAGAAAGGAAGAAGTTAAACAGGCATTATTTGTGGATGACATGATACTGTATATAGACTATCCCAAAAACTCTGCCAAAAGACTCCTAGATTTAATAACAAGATTCAGTAAAATAGCAAGATACAAGGTCAACACTAAAAATCAATAGTCTACTTGTACATGAACAATAAACTCACTGAAAGACAAATTGGTGAAACAATAGCATAAAAAACCAAAGAAATATCTAGGAATTGTTCTAATGAAAGAAGTAAAAGACTTCTACTTTGAAAATACAACACTCTGAAGAAACAGATCAAAGAAAATGGAAAAAGGCCCTTGTTCATGGGCAAGAAGAACCAAGATTCAGTGCAATTGCAATTTGATGAAATTGAAATCTCAACAACATATTTCACAGAATTAGGGAAAATAATCCAAAAATTCATTTGTAAGCAAAAGTGAACCAGAATAGCAAAAGCAATTCTTGGTAACAAAGACAAGGCAGGGATATCACAATCCCCAATTTGAAAATATACTACAAAGCCACTGTGATAAAAACAGCATGGTACTGACAAAGAAACAGACCCAAAGATTTATGGAACAGATTAGAAGATGCAGAAACAACTCTAGACATGCTAAGCCACTTCATCTGTGAAGAATTCAGACACCAAAGGGCTACTATCTAGAATATATAAAGAGTTCAAAAAATCAGCCCACACAAATTTAAAGACCCAATTCAAAAATGGGCATCTGAAATGAACAGATATTTTTCAGAGGAAGAAGTAAGAGCAACTAAGAAGCATATGAAGAAATGCTCAACATCATTAGTCATTCGAGAGGTGCAGATGAAAACAACATTGAGATTTTATCTCACTCCACATAGAATGGCTGCCATTTCAGATTCAGCCAACAGCAAATGTTGGTGAGGCTGTGGAGAAGAAGGAACCCTTGTCCACTGTTGGTGGGACTGTAGACTCGTACAACCCCTGTGGAGATCAGTTTGGAGATTCCTCAGAAAGCTAGGATTGGAGGTCCCATTTGACCAAGCCATCACTCTGCTAGGTATATACACAAAAGAATTAAAAGACTCATATCACAGTGACATATGTGCACCCATGTTTATAGCAGCTCAGTTTGTGATTGCTACATCTTGGAAACAACCCAAGTGTCCATCAACTGGAGACTGGATAAAAAAGCTGTGGTTCTTCTACAGAATGGAGTATTTCTCTGCCATAAAAAATGATAAGTTTGAATCATTTATACTTAAATGGACATACCTTGAGGATATCCTCATAAGTGAAATAAATAGGGCACAGATAGGTACATATCGCATCTTTTCTCTGGGATGAGAAAATAAAGATGTAAATGAGTCTTAGAATTATATGTTATATATTGTGAAATAGAAAATGCTCAAAGTAAAATAGGATGAAGGGGGAAAATGATGAGATTGTAACAATAAAGTAAGGAAACAAATTTTATGTATATGGGGGGGTGGTAGGGTGGGTAGGGCTATGGGAAAAAATGAGAATTAAGTTGTGTCTTATACTGGTACAAATCCCCATTATGGAGTGCAATCATGATGCATATATGTAATGTATCAATAAAGATTAAAAAAAAAAAAAAAGAATCCAGACACCTTCACTGGAGAAAAGATAGTCTTTTTAATCAGCATCTATTAACTAGTGGTATTGTTAAATGTTGAGATTTCTTTTGGAGATGATACTGTGAATTGAACATAGAACTGTCCCTCTGTGCTACATCCTAGTGCTTTTCATTTCAGGGTAGTATCTTGATAAATTGCAAGCTACCCAGAGGAGACATGAAATGGTGATCCTTTTGGGTCATCAGCCTCTCAAGTGTTGGGATTACAGAGAGCTTGATTTTTTATTTAAAGTAAAAATCCTCTTAGAAGTACACTAATACCAGCATCTTGAAGAGATCCAAATAAAATAAACACTTTTAAGTCTTTGCTCTTTTTGTTTTGTTTTGGTACGGGGGATACAATTTAGGACCTTGTGTTTGCAAGGCAGGCATGGCAGGGGAATATATTTTTAAAGAGCATCCAAAGTAATATTATTTTCTCTAATAACAATGACGTAAATTATATTCACCTCCCTACCCTATCTGACCCTTGTGTTGACTCTGAGAGGTAAGGCCATCCAATTTTATGATGAGTTATATGCTTTCCAGGGTTGGGACTGGGCTCTGCCTGAAACAGAATATCTGACCTCATGACACCATGTGACTTTCAGGACTCTTCATCTTGAGTTGGGTCCTGTCATATCCATCAAGTCATAATGTCAGGCACACTGAGCAATAATTCATTACGCAGTGGAAGCGAGGGGCACACAGGCGGGAAGAGAAGGCCCAGGCACTGCATAGCACAGCAAAGCTCTTCCCTGACAGCATCCTCATAGCTCTCCTGCAGTTAATTCCACAAGTTAATGTGCCCAGTTCTACAACTAGCTATAAAGGAAATCAAGAGGCCCACACTTGCTTTATAGATGAGTTGGCTTGGTACTTGTGTGCAGGTGGGAGTACTGGTGAGAGCTTCACTGTAGACCCAGGTAGGCTTGAGACCTCGAAAGACAAGGGCAAAATAAATCCTTCCAGTGAGTGAACTTGGAGAGTGGTCGTCTGCTTTGTGTGGTGAGAAACATCTCATGGCAGAGTGTATGTATGCATAATGCTTCTACGTGTTGGAGGTTAATTCTCAGAGGAATGTTCCTTGATGTCTGACCAAGTCTTACAAGTCAGGAGTTTAGGATTGTGCTCTGCAAAAAATAAACCCAGTGCCTTTATGACAGCATTGCTTTGCCCCAGGACACAGCTAGTTCTATGCTGGACCCTACAGCCCCTCAGAGATTTTGGAAGCCCACTTTCTCTTCTAGAGACTTGATGACCTAGAATTCAGACTCCCTAGTCTACAAAGAGAACATGCCAAAACCAAATTGTTCTGAAACTCCATCATTAGCCCTGGGTTAGGCCTCTGCCTGGCACAGACTTCGAAGAAGCCCAGACTAGGGTATGTGACTTTCTGTACCCAGATTAACTAAGAATAATACAAATCTATTATAAACATACCTTGACACATGGAAAAATCTGTTTAAAACTGAATTTGTAAGTGGCCAAGTGTACAGGAGGGGAAAGAAAGGGAGATTCTTCAGTTAGTCTCCTGATTGGTAATACAATTCAAGTACTTCAAATTGCAATTCAATCTACAATTAGATTAGTGAAGAATGGCAAGCAATACTGAGATCTTCAAAGAAACTTATTAAATAAGAAATGCCACTTCTCTGTGATAGAAAGACGGGCTACAAAACTATGACCATTTTCCTTTTCTGGTTTTGTCAGTCCCTCAAAATCACTAAGCCTCCAAAGTAGAATAATCAAAAAAGGGCTGAAATGATCCAGAGGATTATGCCTTTGCTGTAATACACTGTTTGTTTTTATTTAAAATTAATTTTATTAAGATATAGTTGACAGATAACTGTATATGTTTAAAATATGTCATAAATTCTTATAAAATTGTCACATAAAAATGCAAGCATGATGATGACAGTCATATAATAATATTAACAATGAAAAAGCTACTCTGTGGATTTTTTTTAGAATGTATACTTTGGAAATTTTAAAAACACAAATATTTGAGCTCTATTTTCTGTGATTTAGATTCAGTTGTACTGTGAAAGATGGTGAGGCATCTATATTATCTATCTATCTATCTATCTATCTATCTATCTATTTTTGCAGTACCTGGAATCTGGCCTTTGTGCTTCCAAGGTAGGTGTGGTACCACTGAAGCATATATTTATTTTTTAAAAGTCTTGGGAAATTTAATGCACAGCCTCGATGAGGGCTCATTGACTAGACCTTGACCTATTAGCAAATGGTTCTTCTCCCTGAGAAGAATATCCACAGTGAGCATGCATAGTGGGTATATGCTGACAGAGCCATCAAAAGAACTCTACAGAAGCCAGGTACACAAGCCTTTTTAATGGTAACCCATTAATCTCTACCATCATAGACCCTACACACCTTTCAAAACACATTATAAATTCACATTTCAAAGACTGATGTTGAATTGTTTGTTAATGATTTGACTACACAGTAAGGACAGTGCTCTATAATTTCTTTATTTTGCCTTCTGTAAGTGAGAAAGAAAATCCCCCACTGGGGATGCCAATCAAAGAAAGAAAAGCTCCATGTTTCATTGACATTCTCACACGAGCTCTCTAAAACAACACAGGGTGCTGACAAACTGCTGCAGCAGCCTATCATCCAGTTATACTGCAAGTCCACAAGCTACGAAACATAGATTTTTATTCTATTTCTGACAACCCAGAGTTAAAGATTTGCATGAGATTCTTTTTCATCTTTTTTTTTTTTAGGTTTTTGGAGACAGGGTCTCGCTTTGTGGTTCAGGCTGGCCCTGAGCTCAGCCTCAAACTCACATCACAGCAATCCTCCTGCCTCTGCCTCCCGAGTGCTGGGATTACAGGCGTGAGCCACCACGCCCGGCACTGTGGTATGTGGTACTGGTTGCTGCTGGGTGTGGGTCTCCACACCCAGTAT
>PVIR01046884.1:0-10065 GCA_004026965.1 Petromus typicus
TAAGTTATTTAAATCATTTTATTAGTATGATCATCTGAGGAAGGGCACATAATTTTGAAAACAGGTGTTGATTTAATAAAATGGAATTATATACCACATGTATGCATTCATGAACAAAAATAATTATTATTTCGCTTTGATGTTACAGAGAAAGCAACTGTCACATCAAAACGCTCTTCCTACTTTCACATATGATAAAAACTGAGTTCTATCTTCTGATCCAAAACATCAGCTGGAAGAATAAAAGGAATCCTAGCAAGAGAAAGAAAATTTTTTGAAGGGGCAGAGAAGTCAGTCAGCTGAGGCAAAGTACTTTCCCTGAAGGAAAGAAAAACAATGGTGAAAACAAAGCTCGAGCAAATTTAATAGCTCGGATTCCCTTGAGACCTGCACAGTTCACATGCCCACCAGAAGCACTGCTTTTTAAATCAGCTACATTTAGTTTCCTTACAGATAGGTTCAAGATGTCAGAAAAAACAGGTTAGAAAAAGAACCACCTCTTCTAGCTTAAATATCACATGGTTTCTTTTACATAAGAAACCCCAAATACAAATAGTGAGCAAACAAAAGGCTAAGAAACAGGGGAACAGAATCTTCTGCCCAAGGGAAAACGGCCCACAGACTAAGAGGAAAGCAAAAGGGGATGGAAAAGAACTGAGATGTGTTATGTACGTGTACCAGCTCCCCATGATGACTGTCGTCATCGCGTCCTGCAAACATGTACCAAGGAAAATAAAATCTAACAGAGAACACCTCTTCATTTGCTATGAGCAGTTACAAAGTGGAAAATATCTGCCAACCTGAGGCTCAGCCCTCCCTGTCCTGTAACACAAACACCCTTCCTGCTATGAAGTCCAGGCTCTTCCAACACAGGCAGAGTAATCATGAAGCACCAGCTCTCAGACAAAATATAGACATTGCACGAAACCCACAGTGGCAATCTCAGCCCCCAACATTTCAGGTTCAGAACACAGCGTGTGGGTCGGTCCTGTGTTTCTGAAGGTACTGGGCACATAAATACAGATCTCACTAGCCATTAAGTTTCCCCCGTCAGCTTCCCTTGTGTCCCTACCCCAATCAAACCATCTTCCAGTGGTAATTTTATCACTTATGTAGATTTGCCTACATGGAGATCTTGGGATGTTAATAAACCATAAATAATAAGTGAACATTCTGTCAGGTATATTCAGGCACATACAACATTGATTAGGGGCAACCAGATGTCCCCCCAAGACTCATGCTATTGTACAGACTCCTGCTTGCAATCTGTGCCTCCCGGGTGACTTCCTCCCTTCTTCCCAGTAGGGAGCGGAGGTGAGGTGGGTGCATCACTTTCTACCCGGCCTCAAAGCTAGGCACCGTCCTTCGCTCTCTGGCTTCCTCACCTACTACCTTCTCACACCAAGTCCGGTTCCCTCTGTCTTCTAGACAGTTCTAAAAATGCCCCTCCTTTCAGCCCCACCACCACAAGGCACACTCTACCTGGATTGAAGAAAGAATTTTCTGTCTTTGCCAGAAACTTAACAACTTTGCCAGATGCTGGTGCATCTTACATGACTGACAGGCGAAATTCTCATGGGTCCTGATGTACTGCGTCTTAGCCCCTTTTCTGTTACTATAAAGTTCACAAAGAAAGAAGACTGTGTTACTTAGCTCATAATTCTCCAGCTCTACTCCTGTGGGGCTCACGGCAGGTGGTATCAAATGATGACAGTGCATGGGGGAGAGGCCACATGGCGAGAGAGGGGGCCGGAGGCCTGAAGGGGCCAGTCTTGCTCTCTTGAAGGAAGACTCTTTCTTGTGATGTCAGTTCACAGAGAGCCATGTTAAGAATCCCTTCTGAGGATCATACTCGAAATGACCTAACCACCTTCTACCAGGTCCTTAAAGATTCGTAAGAGGTTCTCTCACCTGCTCTCAATCCTGCCACAGGGAGACCAAGTCCCTACAGCACATGAACTCATGGGGTCTGTATCCTAGTTATATACAAACTGGGCCACTTAAGGTAATTCTTTTCAACCTCTGCTAATCCACATTAAAACTACATGTATACACATATAAACATGTGTAAAACTACACTGTATAAACATTAAAAAAAAAAAAAAAAAAGCTGCCTGGAACTGATCTGCCGTTTACAGCCAGAGAGCAACATGACTATAACCAGCTGAGCACTCGAGGTCAGGCTGTTCGTTCTTCTGCTGAGCATGCTACGAGAGCACTCGGAAGACACTGGGTGAAGTCAGGCGGGAAGACATGCTTTGCGCTTGGCAGTTAGGGAGGAAGTGTGCGGGGCTTGGGGCACATTTCAGCCAGCAGGGTGGCTGGGATGCTGAGGAGCAGATCGGGGGTGACAGAGTGGAAAACACAGAGGACAACATTCAATAGCTCGGCAGTGGGGGCGAGCCAAAGGCTCATTAGGTGGAGCAGGACGAGGAGCGAAGAGGGGGAGGGTTTGTGGTGTAAGGTGGGAAACCTGTCCTGAACGAAGTCAGTGAGACTAAGACCAAGTGACGCCCCTCCAAAAAGGTAACCATGCAACCCATATTACCAAATACCCCTGTTTTTCACTAAATGAGTGATGGTTTTTTTTTTTTTTTTTACCAATTATAGCTTTATACTCAATTTAATCTATCCACCCATAAATTAGATCTCTAGACACCAGTAACAGAATTGTCCATTTTGCTTAGATGGTCCCTAAAATTACACAAGCAAGGCCTAAGTCCTCTGGTAGGTTCCACTGCCCTCTTGGACCCCTTGTGGTTCCCTGTTATGTGCATCCTTCCTCACTGCAATGAGAAAGCAACCCAAGTATTACACTGTAGGTCTTTGGCTGGAAAATTAAAAAAAAAAAAAAAAGATGTATGTATCCATATGTGCTTATGTGTATACTTATATGCGTGGATAAACAGAAGCATTTATACACATATATACCCGCACAAGATGAACTGAAGCATACCACAGCTATATAACTTGGCTGTTGTCAAGCATACAGTATGGATTATAAGGTCCTTAATTTTCTTTAAGACTCTTTCCAGCAGCAGAACTATGGCTTCTTACTACAGAGATCTGCTGAAAGACAACTTTTCTCACCTCGTACTTAGCAGGCTGATGATCTAGTTATGCAATACAATCTGAGCGTTTGTGTGGGAAGCTGCTAACTTTCCTCCTCACCCAACCAAATGAAATGCCTCCTACCAAAGAGGCAAGAGACTTGTAAAAGCTACTAACTCCCCTGCTTTCTTGCATTCTGAAAACCTTCATCCTTACAAACTTATTTCCATCTATGCCAGTTTCTCCCACCTCTTGACCCTTCTCAGTGGCAGCAGCTTTGGAGGAAACTCTGTGCCAGAACCAGGGTCTTTCCTTGCTCTCCTGCCATGCCTTCCCCGCATCTTTTTACCAGACAGATTACACAAGTGTTTCCCACCTTACACCACAAACCCTCCCCTCTTTGCTCCTCGTCCTGCTCCACCTAATGAGCCTTCAGCTCGGCCCCATTGCTGAGCTATCGAATGTTGTCCTCCGTTTTCCACTCTGTCACCCCCGATCTGCTCCTCAGCATCCCAGCCACCCTGCTGGCTGAAATGTGCCCCAAGCTCCACAACTTAACTGCCAAGTGCAAAGCTTGTCTTCCCACCTGACTTCATTCAGTGTCTTCGGAGGCCACTGGACACCAATTGTAATTCTCCACCTGCAGATCGCTTTTTCTCTACCTGCTATAGTCTTGTTTCTCTTGGTTTGATTCTGAATCCTCCGGTAGAACCTTCTCTGTGCGCTCTGCAGATCCTCTTCCGCCCCATACATAGACAGCCTCACCTTCCTTCCTGCAACTGTCTGGCCAGGTGCAGCACCACACAGAGTACAACCCCTGGGAAATGCAAATCACGCATAAACCATCTCCACACTGTGATCTGTGGGTACCTCTCACACTCTCGTATTTAAAACCAACTTCTCTGTCATTATTGCTGTTGTGACTTCCCACTCTTCTGGAATTCTCCACCAAACTGAAGGAAATCACCTCCGTGGAGCTACCTCTACAATAGCCAAGACTGACTCTCCCTCATTCAACAGAACTGGCAAAATGGGGACTGTGTCTCTGGAAACCAACACCTTCTACACTGCCTTTTGTGATTTTCCCCTAAATGAAACTGGCTCTGCTCCCTGTACCCAGGCCTACTCCCTCAGCTTTCACATACCTGTCACAGAAAAATATCAAACAAATGTCTGTTAAGCTGATGTCTATATGATGGTATCAGAATCAAGGCAAATAGATGTTTCAAGCTTCATGTCTCCTTAATTTCCACAGGTTTCTGAATTAGCAACTCTAAATCTGTTTTGGGTTGGGATTACGAGATACCTGAGTGTAGGTATCTTATAAAGACAAAAGATTTCTTTAGTTCACAGCCTTGGAGGATGGAAACCCGATGCACAACGGCCCTGTCTGGTTGGCCTCTGGTGAGGGCCTTCTGAGTTCCAAAATGGCGGATGGCATCCCATGACAGGAGTCCATGTGAAACAGCTCATAAGGCGAGATGAGGAGGAAGAGACCAAAGTGGGTCAGGTTTAGTGTTTTATAACAACCTGCTCCTGACAGAGCTACTTTAATCCTTTTAGAAAGCAGTGACATTGACCCCTAGGCCCCCAGCACTGCGAGATGAGTCTCAACATGAGTTTATAGGGAAAAATTGCATCCAGACAAAGCAATGTCATGTCAGTGCCTTTGTAGTTTCCTTCCAAACTCAAACTTCTAATCCTCATTTCTTCTTCTCTGCATAAGAATCCCCTCACTCTCTCCTTCCCTTGCCTCTTTTAAATAAAATTTATCAAGTTCAAATGCTCTGGCAAGGAAGTGAAGCAATGATTTTCTATACTGAACAGACCTTAATTTAATCTCAGGCAAAACAGATTTGCATTATCTATTACTATGTTATCAACATACATATCCATGACCCAGAAATTCACTCGGAAAAACAAGCCAGTGCAATTCAACCAGGTAGGCCACACACATACACACACTCATTTATAAAGTACTTAATAGCAAAATATGAGACTTAATCTACATGTTCAATAGGAGGTTAGACCATAGGTTAACAATGTGGTTCCATAATGAACAGTAATGAAAATGAACAAATGAGAGTTATATGCAACAATCTGAATTTGATAAACAATTGCTGTGCCTTAGCACAGACCCAAAAGAAACAGGATCTACTGATCAAATAAGGCAAATACACCTTTCCCTTTTGTAAGTTAATTATCTTAGGTATTCATTACAGTAATAGAAAATTGACTAATACTGATAAGCAAAACACAAGCAACAAGATTCTATTTCTATAACATTTATAACAGAAGAAACACACTATACTGACTATGGATGTCTTTTACAGGTATCAACAATATAAAGGCAAGTCTTCAGAGGAAGAATTATATACTGAAATTTGGATCTACACAACAAATGAGTATTAAATAAATGCAAACAAAAATTCTTATCTAATTTTTAATTACATTAGATGTGTATGCAAAACAAAATCAGTTGCATGTATTATATATCTGTAGCAATATGGACAATTGGAGTATATGGCAATAGATGTATGGCATCCATACAGATGAATATCAACATCCTGATATTACATGGGTAGTGGCATGTTTTGTGGGCTCCTATTATTCTGCATAGACCATTCCATGAAAAAGACATGGAAGAAAAACTTAGGCATGGATGAAATATGTGATACTGACCTCTAAAAATTACATTGCATATATATTTTTTTGTGCTATAGGCTGGCCTCAGATTACTACATAAAAAGGCCTGCCTCAAACTTATAATCCACAGCTTCCTCGGTGCAGTATTTTTATAAAATAAATACACTCTTTAAAAAAGTTTGGGGAAAGAAAGAGTTATAATAATAGGGACAGAGTTTCTCAGAAGCTGTCAATATTCTATTTCTCGCCCTGGTTAATAATCCTAAAAGTGTTTATCATAGTTCATGGAACCGTGTGTGTATGCTTTCTGAACTTTCTATAGGGACATTTAACAACAGAAGATTAAAAATTTTAAATTTTAAATTTAAATTTTTAATTTTTAATTTTAAAATTTTAAATTTCAGCAGATCTCTGTAATTTAAAATTTCATATTTAGCTCTTTGTAGCTAAGCTTATTAATTTGTCATAATCAGTCTATCTCTTCCAATGGTTCTTAATCAAAACTTTCTTGGGCCAGGGAGTTAGCTCAGTTCTGGCGCCTGTCTTGCAAGTGCAAGGACCGGGTTCAATTACCCGGTAACCACATTAACAATGCTGGGCATGGAGACTCACCCCAGCAGCAATCAGCACCACATACCACAGTGCCGGGCGTGGTGGCTCACGCCTGTAATCCCAGCACTCGGGAGGCAGAGGCAGGAGAATTGCTGTGATGTGAGTTGGAGGCTGAGCTCAGGGCCAGCCTGAACCACAAAAGTGAAACCCTGTCTCAAAAAAACAAAAACTTTATGAACAAGATGATTTTGCCGCATAAGCCAGATGTCAGGGTCTCAACCCAGACGGACAGCAGAATCACTGCAAGGTGATTCTCTACATGTAGGTAAGGCTTTTAATTTTACAAGTTACTCTGAAAGCAGTGTCTAGCTACAAATGGTCACCTAAAGTAGAAGCTCTCTAAAAGCACTGGCAGCACGTAGCATAGTATGTGGTGCACAACAAGCACTCAAAAGATGTTTGTGTCCAAGATGACCTTACACATGCCAGGTCAGGTTGTGATGAGTTCTAGATACAATACACTTCACAGCTATTTACAAAGAATGACCTTGAGGAGCTCCAGGACAATCTGTCAAAACATGTGGACTGAGACACTCAAGTCATATCAGTCGTATCAGTCCATTAAAAGGCAGCCAGAGGCTGGGGATGTAACTCAGTGGCTGAACAAGCACAAATATTGCACCATGGCCATATGCTTGGTTTGGTGGGGCTCACACCTTAGTATGTCTATGCCGATGTGTACGTGTGCACGCACATATACACACACTAAAAAGTCAAGTGTCACAGTGCACACCCATAATTCCATCACTCTAGACGGGTGAGGCAGGAGGACTGCAAAGAGAAAATAACAGGGCTGGGGATGCAGGTCTGTGAGCAGGATTGTGTTCAATCTGCAATAGTTTAAAAGAAATCTAAGGGGGGCTGGGGATATAGCTCAGTGGTTCCGGCGCCTGTCTTGCAAGCACAAGGACCCGGGTTAGATCCCCGGTAACCACATACCATACTGAGTGTGGAGACTCACCCTAGCAGCAACCAGTACCACATACCACAGTGCCGGGCGTGGTGGCTCACGCCTGTCATCCCAGCACTCGGGAGGCAGAGGCAGGAGGATTGCTGTGATGTGAGTTTGAGGCTGAGCTCAGAGCCAGCCTGAACCACAAAGTGAGACCCTGTCTCAAAAACCCTTAAAAAAAAAAGAAATCTAAGGGAAGTAACAGGAATGAGATGTCTGATCTACCAATTGTTTTTCACTTCAGACCATTAAAACACCATGAGTCCAGGACACTTTGCAGACTAATAAATGTAATATGGCTTTAATCAAAGGAACGGAGGCATGTGCACCCACTTACTTAACAGCTATCTCATGGTAATTCCTCAATATTTACAAATTTCAGGTCACTGTTAGCTATTAACCCCATCAGACGGCAGTCTGCAAACTCCTCCCATTCTACAGTCTGCCTTTTCACTGTCAGTCACTGCTACTCAGAAGCTCTATTTGATGCAGTCCAACCTGTCTGTCTAAAAACCACAAAGCTCAGTGACATGAAAAATCTCCCTTGTATTTTCCTCTAGGAATGCTACACTTTCACGTGTTACACTTAAATCTTCACTCCCATGTTGAGCTGATTTTTCTGTGTGATGTAATAAAAAGTAAAGATCCAATTTCATTCTTCCACACATAGCTATTCAGTTTTTCCAAAACCATTTATAGAAAAACTTGCCATTTCCTCTTTCTATATTTGAGGCACTCTTGTTAAGGGTCAATTGGCCACGTCTGTGTGGATTATTTCTGGGCCGGCTACTCCATTCCATCAGTCTCCATGTCTGTTTCTTGCTAATGTCACATTGTAAATTAGAGTTTGTATTATACTTTGAGTGGTGATGGCTCTATCTTTGTTATTCTTATATCTGACTTGGTTCTTTGGAGTTTTTTGTGGTTCAACACAAATATTAGGATGACTGTATTATCCAGCTTTCCCACTGCAGGAACAAAATGTCTGTCATATCCAACTCAGAGGAAAGAATGGTTTGTTTATTCATTCGTGGCTTCAGAGGTGTCAGTCCACCGCCGACTGGTTACACTGCTGTGAGTGTGAGACTAAGCAGAACGTGAAAGACCAAAGCTGCTAACTACATCACAACTGGGAAGCAGACTGGGCAGAGCACCACCGAGGTGTACAATCCAGAGGCCTCTAGTGACCCAGCTCTGACCCATCCTCGTTCACTATGAACATCAGTGATTAAGCCTTCCATGAACACAGGTTTCTCAGAACCAATTCCCTTTGCCAGAAGTCTCCTAACCCTGTAAAACTGACAAACTTAACCATCATGATTGTTTTTCTATTTATATTGAAAATGCCAGTGGAATTTGATAGTAGTTGTACTGAATTCGTAAATCACTTGGTGCAATCTATAAATTTTAATAGTACTCAGTCTTCTGATTCATGAACATGAACTGTCATTCCTTTGTCTTCTTTAATTTCTTTCTTTTTTTTTTTTTTTTTTGAGACAGGGTCTTGCTTTTGTAGTTCAGGCTGGCCCTGAGCTCAGCCTCAAACTCACATCACAGCAATCCTCCTGCCTCTGCCTCCCAAGCGCTGGGATGACAGGCGTGAGCCACCACGCCCGGCACTGTGGTGTGTGGTACTTGTTGCTGCTGGGGTGAGTCTCCACACTCAGTACTGTGGTTAACTGCGGACTGAACCCGGGTCCTTGCACTTGCAAGACAGGTGCTGGAATCACTGAGCTAAATCCCTAGCCCTCTTCTTTAATTTCTTACACCAATGTTTTATACTTTCTGAAAGACAAGCCTTTCATCTTGGTTAAATTTATTCCTAAGGAAAGCTTTCTTAAATTTTTTGATAAATACGGTTTATAGAAATCCAACCGATTTTTTGTACATTGATTTTTTTTTTTTTTCTTTTTGAGACAGAGTCTCACTTTTTTCCGTAGTTCAGGCTGGCCCTGAGCTCAGCCTCAAACTCACAGCAATCCTCCTGCCTTTGCCTCCCGAGTGCTGGGATTACAGGAGTGAGCCACCACGCCCAGCACTGTGGTATGTAGTACTGTTTGCTGGTGGGTGCGGGTCTCCACACACAGCATTGTAGGCGGTTACTGGGGATAGAACTCCGGACCTTGGATTTGCAAGGCAGGCACTAGAACCACTGAGCTACATTCCCGGCCCTGTACATTGATTTTATACCCGCAGCTTTACTGAATTCTTTATTAGTTGTAACAATCTGTGGTGCTTTAGGAATTTTCCTCCATAAAAAAGGTCCTCAGCAGACAGATTTTTACTTATTTTTCTGATTTGCATGCTTTATATTCCTTGCTCCTAACAGTCCTTGTCAGGACTTGTTGTACTATGTTGAATATGTAAGAGGTAAGATCTCATCCTTACCTTGTTCTTGATCTTACAGAAAAAGCTTTACTTTTCCACCACTGAATTTGACATTGGCTGTGAGCTTTTCAATTATGGTCTTTATAAATTTGAGGTAAATTCTACATCTGGTTTATTAAGTCTTTACCATGAAAAGGTAGTGAATTTTGTCAGGTGCACTTTCCGCATTCTGTAATTGAGCAGGTAATGTGACTGTTTTTATCCTTCAGTCTAAAATATGAGAAACAGTAAAATATCCGATTAAAAATCAGCACCGAAAAAGTTGTTTTGGAGGGGATCCTCAGAGTAAGAAACATTCATTGTTATTTAAAAACAAGTAATCTGAAGTTGCAAAACATTCTCTAAGGAAGAAATCAATAAACATTTGTAAATGTTTTTTGTGGTATTTGGTTACAAGTGATTACAACTTAAACAAA
>PVIR01046885.1:0-10065 GCA_004026965.1 Petromus typicus
TTTTCTTTGTCATCCTCCTTGATATCTACTGAAGACTTTATAAAATTTCCTTCTTGGTGGAGCTGAAAAGAAGGAAAGATTTTACTCATGACTGACTAGTCACAGAGAGGCAGTTCTACTATAAGTTTCCCAAAGAGAGAGAGAATGCTGGGGAGGCTGGTGCAGGAACCTCTATCCGCTGCCTCATGCGGAAAGCCTCTAAAATACAGTACAAACTAAAGAGCTGAACATGGAAATGCACAAGAAAAGGAGGGAAATAAAGAATAAAGTGGGGATGAATGTCATTTTAGAAGAAATAAATATGTTCCAAATACCAACGGAATTCAGAGAAATCTTCAGTCTGTGGGAGAGGAGGAAACCTAAATGGAGAATGGTATAACCAGTAGCACTGGAAAATAGGGTAATGGCTTTGGAAATATTTAGTAGTTTCCTAAAGTTAAATGTATACTAACAACATAACCCAGCAAATCCACTCCGAGGCATTTACCCAAAGGAAATGAAGATTTTACACAAATCCTTATAACAGCTTTATGTAAAATTATTTAAAACTGGAAAACTCAAACTCTCTATAAACTGAGGAAGAAATAGTGTTATATTCACCAGATGAAATACTACTAAGCAATAAAAAAGGATGGAATGACGCTCAGAAGAGTCTTCAAATAAAAGCAAGGCTGAGTGATACCAATCAAAAAAAGAGCACATATTTATTATTTGATTGCACTGATAGAAAACTGCAGAAAATACAGGCAAATGTAGAGTCATTGAGAGCTTCTCCGTGGCTTACCACCACCAGTGAGATGAGTGACAGAAGGCAGGATTTATGAAAAAGCACTAAGCAACCTTAGGGTGATGTGGGTGTATTCATTATCTTGACTGTCATGATCATGTTACAGGTACAAATATACATGCAAAGCAATCAAACTGCACACTGAAAATTTATGCAATTCATTATATATAAACCACACTTTAATAAAGTTCTTAAATCAAAACCATAAGTCCTTTGACACTCAAACCTGAATTACTTTGTTTTCTTAAAAACGGAAGCTTTGTAACAACAAAATTATTTCATAAAAAATTAAAAATAATGAAAAGAAGAAGCCAGTAGGATAAACAAAGCAACCTTCTCTTTATATTTTTATTTCTTATCTACCCAACTGTTATCTTTTCATCCTTCACCTAAAGCAATGTTCCTAATGAAATTTCACTCTTTTCTCCCATTACTTAACATTTAGTAACAACTCAGGTATTAGCAAAATATTTTAGGTGTAGGTTTCTGGCTAACATTGCAAATATATCAATATAGAAATTTTAAAAA
The DNA here is from genome assembly GCA_004026965.1 of Petromus typicus. Taxonomy (NCBI): domain Eukaryota; kingdom Metazoa; phylum Chordata; class Mammalia; order Rodentia; family Petromuridae; genus Petromus; species Petromus typicus. Next base: position 1,316 of record PVIR01046885.1, read on the forward strand.
CCCCATCAATTCTGCTTTTCTATTTTATTGAGTTTAGCTGTGGTACAGAAACAGACTTAAGCATGGTACTTAATTCAGATTTCAGAAATTGATTTCCTACTCTTATTTTTTGCTGCTTGCTAAGGAAACAAAATTTTCGAAGGCCATGCTCTAAACTGTTCATCTCAGCAGTCTTTGGCAGGCAGACTATGCTAGAAGTGCCTAGGAATTCTTTGACTCCTTTTTTTCCCCCAGATCCAAGATAATTTCTGTTTTTACTTTGAAAAAAAAATTCACTAAGGATCACACACAGGACACCTACTCTACTATCAGCACATTTTTACTATTTAAGAAAAGCATAGCCACTGTTTGAAAATATATCCAACAGATCAACAGCAAATTGAAATTAACTCTCTACATGGAGAGCCATTTGGGAATTCAGCTGCCTCATGGAAGCAAGTCTTCCCTGATGGGGAATGCTGGTTTGGATTCAGAACTATGAGCCAATTTGTTTCCTGTCGGCACAACTCAAATTACATTCTTGACTCAGCATCACTGAGCCCTTTCCAGAACATCCATTAGGGGAACTTGGCTCAGACCGCGCTTGTCTGTGAGACCTAATGCCTATGAGAAAGAGCAGAGCCTTCGCCAAGGGAGTATGGAACACTCGGTTCTGACCAGGAAGCTTTTCATCCCAACCCTGGAGCTTTGCATGAAAAGCCAGGTGCACAATCTGACCTCAGATCTCCAGGCATTTGCATGAGGCAACTCAAAGTCTTCTACTCATTTGCTGAAGCTCCATGGCCCACACTCATGGCAGGTTTATTTACCAACATGGATATTTACCTGCCAACTAGAGGAATCTGTGGCAAGTATGTATGTATGAAAATAATGCACTAGAATCAGGTAGGTTTTGCCCAGATAAATGGTGCAGAAATGCCAAACCTAAAAGAAATATTCAGCTTGGAGTTCATTTTTCTAGCAATTGCCTAAGAACCTCACACAATTCTCATAATTATGCTAAATAACATCAGTTATTTAATATATGTAAGGTATGATGTGAAGCACATTAAAGACAGTTTCTTTCATATGTTTACTAGTACCGTGGGCTGTTCATAATGACTATATTCAATGTAGGCAGTTGTACACATAGTTAACACCTCTCAGTCCTCTTTCCTTCCCCTTCCCCTCTGTTCCTTCCCTCCTCATTCTATCTGTAGATCTCCTAACTTTTGCAAAAGATCTATCAAACCTTATCATGACTTTATGAAGGCAGGAACTAATTTTACTTTATGGCACAGACCTCTAACCAGTCTCTTCTTTGATTCCTTTACTCTAACTATGCCACGACTACTGCCCTGTGTGTCTCACGCTTTACTCTAACTGCTGCCTAGAATTCTCTTACCCAGAACACACCTGGTTATTCTTTTACCCTCCTTTGAGTACCAACCAAAACAATACTTTTTCTATGATTCTGTTCTTTTGACTGTCTTTTTAAAAAAATTTGTTCAACCTTGCACTTATTAGCATCTAAGATATTTCACTTATTTTACCTTCTTTCCTCAATCTTTTTTTTTTTTTTTTTCAAGACCAGGGATTAAATGGGTCTTGATGTTAGTAGACAAGCCTTTGATCACTGAACCGCATCCTTATCCCTAAAGTGCAAGTTTTCTAAAGGTAGAAAGTTGTGCCTGTTTCATTCAAGCTATGCCCAGTATGCTGAATGTGATCATCAAATATTTGGGAGTGATAAGTGAAAGTGATAGCAACCACTCTGAGTTACCATTGAAATTTTGAAAAATAAAAGTGACAACATAATCCTTATATGTAGGTTAATGTTAACCAAGAGTTCCATTAATAAGCCATATTCAGATCATTCTATTTTTTAATTTTTATTTTGTGAGACAAGGTCTCAACATACAAGTTAGCTTGACTTTAAACTCATTATGCAGCCCAGGCTAGCCTTGAACTCATGGCAATCCTCCTGCCTCAGCCCCAGGTGCCAGGATTACATGCATATACCACCACACTCAACCACATTCAGATAATTCTATGCAAATTTGTTCTGCAAAACAACAGACTAAACAATTTGACTAAGTGAGCAATGATTTAGAGTTTATCAGGTATTTAGTACAAAAATATATGTAAAGCCCTAGGTTTTGCCCTACTGAGGTTTCCAATCTTGTTGGCAAAGTATATATCCTAAAACAATTCACATACAAGATATAAAATAGTTAATTTATCATTTACTTATTCACCTGAATAACAAAATATTACTTTCAGGTGCAAGGCATTCTAGTGCAGGAGGTATAGAAATGAATAAGGCATTGTTCTTGACTTTGTAGAATTTAGTTTGGTTAAGTAGATGGAATATATCACAAGGCAAAGCCTATTCAAAGGACTAAAACACACAGAATAGAAGGTGCTAAAACTGAATTAAAAAATACAATGCTTTAAGAGTTCATAAGTGGGAGAAATTACACAAACAATGTATTATAAGGTGCTAACCTGAATGTAATCAAATGCCCAACTATATAGAAGACACAATAAAATGCTATTGCCTATCATTCATGCAGCGGAAACACACAGGGGGTTCATAACCTTTCATGCAGAAAATAACATATGCCAGGACTCATATTTCTCTTAGCTCCCTCTGAAAAGGTTCTGAACATTAAACAGAGAGCAGCCCTGTATGATGTTTCCAGATGTTTTCTAGAGCACTTGCATAACCTCAGTTTTGTTGTCCTCTCCCAAGGTTCCCACTAGAAGGACAAAGTCTTGTATCAACTTTCTAAAGGTTAAATATGTAAATAAATTCAATAAAATTGACTAAACAGAACATAGCTCACAAATTCAAATTGTGACATGTGTGTAACATGTGAAACACCATCTTCCAAAAACAAAGATAACTACATTGCAATAATATTTATTTTTTTCTGATTATACAAATGATGCTAACTTTTGTAAAAACCCTTAAAATGTAGAACACAAAAATCAAAGTAAAATTCACCTGTAGTCCTTTTGAAATGATAGAAAATTGATATATCTTGTTTCTGTAAGTAGAGACATAGCTACAGGAAATGATATAAATATAGAGACTGGTGTAACTCCTCATAATAATTTTCATCTTGTTTTACCTGTTAAGGTCAGAATTCCCATTACTGTTGCATCTACTTTAAAGACATGCTGCTTTCTCTTGACTGAACAATATTCCTTCTTGTGGAAGTGCCAACCCCTATAAACAGTGATGGTGAAATGATTACACGAAAGTAGACAGTTCTTTTCCTGATCATTAGTTCAAGACTAAGAATTTATGATCAAAATTGTAAAAAACACTTTTGTGTTTTTAAATGTTGCCAACTTTCTTTCCAAACAAATCTGCTATTGTAAACCCTCCCCAGCAGTGTCCTGAACTGCTGATCTGCCCCGGGCCCATCACCTGGATTGCCTATTCATTCTTTTTCAGCTTTTTTCCGGTTTGATACTTTGAAATCAATATCCATTGATTGTTTATTGACATGGCTGCAAAACCTGATTTAGAAAATGCTATGGTTTTGATCTGAAATGTCTCCGCACATGTATGGGAGGTGCACGGGTTACGGGGGCTCCAAGCTGGCAGGTGCATCGGGGCACTGACAGGTAGGTTCACAGCAGTGTGCTTTCAGGGGATGGAGCCTGGCTGAAAGAGGTAGATGACTAGAGGCTGTAGCCTAGAAGGTGTAATCTACTGTCCCAGTTCTTGCCATCGTGCCCAAACTCCTGACATTAGAAGTGTTCATACACCCGCCTCTTCTGTTATGCTCCTTCTGTCTCAGTTCAACTGTAAACTAAATGCTCTAAACATTGTAGAGACAAAATAAATGTCTCCACCTTTAATTTGTGGGTGTCTGATATTTTATCTTGGTAATTAAAAAGTGACTAAGGCAGAATATTTTCTGTATACATTTTATTTACTTTAATGATGTATCTAGACTGTTGTCAATTTTCATATTGATTCAGAAGATCTATTTTTAGTTTAAACACAGTATCTTAGTGTTATTTGGACTTTATTTTAATCTTAATATTTAAAAATTTATGTAGTCAAATCTACTTTTGTGAGTATTTCTACTGCATTTATCATTAAAAAGTAAGAATTTAAGTAAGGATAGGTTTTACTCATTTGTTAAAATGGCACATAACATTTTATTTATTCATCATATACAGCATAATGTCTTCACCATATAAATCTAGTTAATTAACATATTCATCATTCCACATGATTCTAAGCTGGAAATATAAACATCTAGCCTCTTTCCATTAAATTTACAGTACATTATATTTACAGTAAATATTGTGCAGTAATTTCTCTTATCTATACTTTTGTATCATTTGACCTGTATCTTCCCAGCCCACTCCCCAAACCCATGGAAATCTCTGATAACACTATTGCTCACCCTTTTTCTATGATTTTTTTTTTAAATTTCACATATGGCTGAAGTCTTGTGATATTTATATTTCTGTGCCTGGCTTCTTTCCCCAGATGTAAATGTTATGGTTCGTGTTTAGATGTCACCCCAAAGCCTGATGCTGATGAGGTGGGAATTTCTATTCCACAGATAGCTGAATCCGGAATGTGTGATGCTCGGGTCAAGAATGTATGATTTCCAGGCCGGGAATTAGCTCAGTGGTTCCGGTGCCTGTCTTGCAAGCCCAACGACATGGGTTCATCCCCGGTAACCACATAACAATACTGGGCGTGGAGACTCACTCCCAGCAGCAACCAGTACCACATACCACAGCGCGGGGCATGGTGGTTCATGCCTGTAATCCCAGCACTTGGGAGGCAGAGGCAGGAGGATTGCTGTGATATGAGTTTGAGGCTGAGTTCAGGGCCAGCCTGAACCACAAAGTGAGACCCTGTCTCAAAAAAAAAAAATCTTAAAAAAAAAAAAAAAAAATGTATGATTTCCAAACTAACATAGGTGAGTGATTAGTTTGGCCACACCCTAATCCCAGTACTCTCAACAAGACAAAAGGAGCAGAAAGATCTTGTTAAACTCTCTCCCTTGATGCCACTGCTGCTGCGCGGCTGCCATCAACTGCCTCTCTTGCTCTGTGCACACCATGCTGTCTCTCCTCCGTGAAGCCTGTTCGCCATCCTTGCCTTGGCGTCAGCCCACTATGGACTGAAACTTCTATGAACTGTGAGCCAACTCAACAACTCTCCCTAAAAACTGGGGTGTTAGGTAAGTGTAACTGATATATTATATGCTGTGTTCATCCATGTTTCTGCAATTGACAGACTTTTCTTCTTTTGTAGGGCTGAATAGTATTTCAATGTACATCTGTTGATGTTTTTGGACACATAAATTGTTTTCATACTTTGGCTGTTATTAATACTGTGACAACAACATGGAGATTGTCTACTTCATGTATCTACTCAATAACATAATCACTGCATATACTAGCCCTATTTCTTCTTTTTCTTTTCTTTAGTGAGGAAGCGCCATGTTATTTTCCATAATATTTTTGCTAATTTACACTGCCATTAGTGCTATACAAGGGTTCTGTTTTTTGTTTGTTTATTAAATGCATTTTAGCAGTTTTTAAAGATTTGAATCTTTATTGGTACCTTTTATACACACATTGTGATGATACTCAACACTGAGAATTTCCACTATAGAACATGACTTAATTATCATTTCCCCATTCCTCTGCCCACGCTACAACCTTCCACTCTCTATATACATAAACTTTGTTTCCTTTTTTACCATCACATTTTTTTCTTTCTCCTTATTATCCCTACCCCTTTTTCCTTTTGAATAATTTCTATTTCACAATATCTATCATACATTCTAGAACTCATCTACATCTTCAGTTTTGCATGCCAGAGAAAAGATATGATATTTACACATCTTTTAATTTCACTTATGAGTATGTCCCCAAGGTACATCTATTTGCATATAAATGACCCAAACTTAGCATTCTTTGTGGCAGAGTAATGCTCCACTTTATTAAAAAAAGAAACAAACCCACATTTTCTTTTCCAGTCTCCAGATCATGGGCCTTTGAGTTATTTCCAGATTTAGCTATCACAAACTGAGCTGCTTTCCTCTTGATCATTACCAAAATTTGCTTTCATCCTTTTAATAACAGCTGTCCTTACAGGAGTCAGATGTCCTCCCCTTGTCACTTTGTTTTTAATTTCCATGGTGATTGGTGGTTTAGAGCAGTTTTCCTTAAGATGTTCTCTTTTGAGAAATAGCTTTCCCATTCTAATTGAATATTTTGTTTCTTGATTTTGAGTTATTTGAGCTAATAATGTTTTGGATATTAACCCCTTACTAACTAAATCACTCACAAATAATGCCTTATATTTTCTTGATTGTTTCTTTTGCTATGTAAAAGTTAGATGCAATTTCATTTGTGAGATTTTTCTTTAGCTACTTATTCTTTGCACTCATATCTGAAATATCACTGCATACAGCCATGTCACAGAGCTTTTACCTGTGTTTTATTGAAGTAGTGTCACAGGTTCGGCTTAAGTCTTAAAGTAACTGGCGTAATTTTTTATGTGGGATCCATGTATCTGTCTGATGCAGTTTCGTGCCAGTTTGTTTATGATATTTGTATTGTGTATTGGAAATCAACAGTGTGATGCTCCCAGCGTTGCTGTTTTCACTTGTCTGTTTAGCCATTTAGTCTTTTGACTCTAACTTTCTACACAAATCACAGTACTATTTTTTCTATTCCTGTGAGGATGGCATTGACATTTTCATAGACATTATAATAAATCTGTATATTCATATTTTATATGACATTATTTCTTCTAACCCATGAATGTAAGAGTATCTTTATGTCTATTTGTGCTATTTTCAAATTCTTCCCTCAGGTTTTTCTCATTTTCATGTAGAGATATTTTCTGTTAATTGTATCTTAAAGTGTTTTATGCATAGAAAAACCTACTAATTTTGTATGTTGCTTCTGTGTTCTGCAGCTCTGCTGAATTTATTAGTTCTAAGAATATTTTACTGAACTCTGGATTTTCTTTACACAACTTATGACAGATAATACATATCATAACATAGTATCCTCACTAATACAACCCTGTTTCAGCCCTGAGAAAATTTAAGTTTACAGAGTGACTCAGTCGAGTCACTTTTCCAAGATAATACAAATTGTGGATGGTAGTTTGTTTTGAGTTCTGGCAGTCCCCACAGCGTACTTTTGTCACTATTCTATACATTTACGGAATGGCTTCATTTGATTTTTCTACAAATTATTAATATTATGGGCATGAATTTTTTAATAACCTATCAGTTCTGCCTTAAATTTTTTACTTCCTCCCTTACTTATATCTATATATATATCACTATTGTGTGTACTATGCTCTATTTCACTGGTAGCTTCTCTATTGTATTGATCTATCAATCAGTTCTTGCATCAGCACTGATCCACTTAATTGTTTCAGCTTCATAGTCCTTATTAATATAAAATAGAGCATATTTCTCCCTCAGTTTTGTAACAGCTGGCAAATAACATCATTAATTTAATCCATTTAGACAAGCAAATATAATTCTTATGTAAGTTCAAATAATATACTTCTTTAACACCTATGAATAGTATTAAATGCTGGAGATTATTAATGAATTTTTTTTCAGGGCCACATTTTACTTTTAGGCACATAAGGTATCTTAGAGTTTAAATAACATTTGACATAAGATAATTAAATTTTATACTTTTCCTCACTTATATAATAGGGTTATATCTTCTGGGATTATTTTTGTGGTTGCTATATACAAAAAATTTGAAATTACTTTTCTCCTTTACTAGGGAAGGTTTCTTTTATACTTGTCTTATAACTGGTTATAACTTATAACTGGTCTTTAATGTTTTTCAGAGATATGTCTTTTCTTATACCATAATATATTTCAGTGGCCAAAATTTCAAGTAATATTAAAACTTCATATGTATTTGGGGCTGGGGATTTAGCTCAGTGGCTCTGGCAGGTGCCTGGTAAGAACAAAGTCACTAGTTTGATTCTTGGCAACCACATACAACAATGCTGGATGTGGTGACTCACACCCATCAGAATTGGTACCACGTACCACAAGGCAGGGCATGGTGGCTCACACCTATGATCCCAGCGCTGGGAAGGTACAAGCAGAAAGGTAGATGTCAGTTAGAGACTTGCCTGGGCTACCTGGTGAGTTCAGGGCCGGCCTGAACTATAAAGTGAGACCTTGTCTCAAACAAAACAAAACAAAACAAAACAAAACAAAACAGGGCCGGGGAGTTAGCTCAGTGGTTCCAGCGCCTGTCTTGCAAGTGCAAGGGCCCGGGTTCAATTCCCCCGTAACCACATACAATACTGGGTGTGGAGACTCACCCCAGCAGCAATCATTGCCACATACCACAGTGCCAGGCATGGTGGCTCACACCTGTAATCTCAGCACTGGGGAGGCAGAAGCAAGAAGATTGCTGTGATGTGAGTTTGAGGCTGAGCTCAGGGCCAGCCTGAACTACAAAGTGAGACCCTGTCTCAAAACAAAAACAAAAACAAAACAAAACAAAAACTTCATATGTATCATACATAACAGCTTATCCATTTTCTCCAACTTTGATGGAAATTCACTTTTTAAAATTAAATTAAATAGAAGTTGTCAGATTGGGCTCTTTGCTCTTTGCAATACTATGTAGCCTTGTATTTTAGGTTTCTAATATGTAGCCTTGTATTTTAGGTTTCTAAAAGTTTTGTCAGAATCATGTTGAATTCTATCAAATGCTTTTTT
>PVIR01046887.1:0-10043 GCA_004026965.1 Petromus typicus
ACATACGATCTGCACTCTCAGGAGCACACACACAGCTGTGCAGACGTGCGCCCTGCTACTCCCATGTGCATGCACACTGGGGATGAGCGAGAACAAGCAGATGGAAATGAGCTGTGTTCCAGAGCTTGCTGCTGCAGGGAGTGGCCTCGCTCGTGTTCGTCTTGGCAGAGACCGCAGGGCAAGCAGGGGACACAAAGGACAGCTTCAGGGCGCCCTGACGGCGGGCCATGTGCACAAGGAGCTCAGCAAGCCCTGCTGGTTAGTGGCAGCGCCTTGTGAGTGGTCCAGTTCAGCTTCTCCTGAATAAGAAGTGGCAGGAGAGCCGAGGGGCTGTCAGAGCCCGATTCCCTCAGTCCGATTTGCTGGTACAGCGTACAGCCGCGAACTCCCAGGACTGGTTTTCTACTGGCTGTTGCAGATCACAGAGTCCTGTTCTTTCTACCTGATCTGGCCGTTGTCCATTTGGCTCTTGGGTCTTTCCACACCTCCCCTAACATACACTCACACTCACAAAACGTGTACACTCACTCTCACACATGGAACTCGCGGCCTGGCCTTCATGCAGCCTTTCGGAGGCGCCTGTTCCTCTCTCAGCGCCGGCTGCTGGGGCTGACAGCTCCTTGACGCTGGATCTTCAAGGCCAGGCCAGCAGAGGAGGTGGAGGCCCGTCAGAAGGGGCCGTCCTCACACTGGCGGAGGTTTGGAAGGAGCAGGAAGGAGGCAGGTAAAGGCCGGTGCACTGAAGCAGTGCCCGAAGAGACACCGGGCAGGGCAGGGCAGCGAGGCCCTGGGCATGAGGGAGAAGGAACCTGCCAGGAGAGGGGCCGACAGCAGTGACACAGCCCTGGAAGTGACCTCGCAAGTGCACAGCCAGGCTCATGGCAGTCAGCCCAGCCGCACCTTGGACCCGCGTCCCTGTGTCCCTGTGCCAGCCCTGGGCACACACTGTTTGGGGGTTGTGTGGAGTCTGGAGGACCCCAGGGGCTCCCACCAGGGGTCTCAGCCTACACCTTCACCTTGGCAGGGTCCCCAAGAGCCAGGAGAGTGGCCTGGAGCCACAGAGAAGAACTGAAAAGTGCCACACCCAGGAGCAAAGGGGCAGCTGGCACCAGCGCACAGTGCAAGCAGTCCTGGGAAGAAGCGGGACGTCGGCCGACTGGCACGGGGCTGCAGGTCTCCGATGGCCAGCATCTTCCTCAGCGCCAGACCTCTGTTGTCCTCCCCAGTTTGTCCCCAGCATCTAGCAGTATTTTGAACGAACAAGTGAACAGGTAAATAAAAACTCCTTTCGCGCTGATATTTTTGAAGTGGCTTGGAGAGCAGACCAACACCCGGTTATCTGGGGGCATGTATTAAAACGCAGAGTCCTGGGACACCCTCACTGCTAAGTCAGTCTCCAGCTGAGGTCCACAGTGCCCTGTTTTGTTTTGTTTTTTTACATCTTCTTTTTTTTTTTGCCTGTATCAGATTTATTTTTCATAAAGACAGATTAACAGCCAGGCTAACAGAATACAACCCTTATAAACACACAAAACATTGTTCTAGATCAAGGTACACTTTTAGGCACATTGGCCATGCTGGATTGCAATAATTCTTTTCTCTTTTTTTTCCCTCTTCTATTTTAGTTCACACTTTTATAACCTATGAGGTTTCTCATGTAAAAGAAATCATAAATATTTAAGTTTGTGTGTCTGATTTACTTAACATTATGGTCTCAAGGTGTCATTTCCTACAAATGACTCAGGTTTATCCTTTGTGGCTGACTAAGGAGCCATTGTGTGTAAATACTCTATTTTCTTTATCCATTCACTGTTGATGGACATATAGGCTGCTTCCAAGATTAAGCTGTTATGAGTTGTGCTGCTATAAATGTGGGTATGTGTTTATTACTGCAAGATGATGTCTTTAACTCTTGCAGTTCAATCTCCAGGAGGGGAATGGTTAGGTTAAATATAATTTCTATTTTTAGTTTTTTGAGAAATCTCCATTCTGATTCTCATAATGGTTATACTAGTTAATACTCCCAAGAAAAATGAAGCAGAGTTCCTTTCTCTCCCCCTGCAACCTGTTCAGCTTTTGTCATTACTTGATTTCTTAATGATGGCCACTCTTTCTGGAGTGGGATGGAAATCAGCATGTTGCTTTAATTTGCATTTCTCAAATCTCCAATGATGTTGAATATTTTTCATGCACTTACAGGCCAGTTGTACTTCTTCATCTGAGAAATGTCTTTCCCAGAATGTTGCATTTTAAAGGAGGTTTGAAGGAGTCTTTTTTTTTTTTTTTTTTTTTCCTGGTACCGGGGATTGAATCCAGGTTCTTTCTACTAAGCTACATCCTCAGGCCTTTTTCTTCTTTTATTATTGTGAAACTCACTAGATCATTAAGACCCCCAGGCTGGGCTCAAATTTGTCATCATCCTGCCTCAGCCTCCCAGAGTGCAAGGATTACCAGTACGCTGCACCATGCCTGGCTTTGCTGAGATTTTTTTGTGTGCAATAAAACCTGAGAATCACTGTTCTAGAATTTTACTTTTTAGCTCCTAGAATGGTCTGTCCCTTTGGCCAAAAAGTAAAAAGTAATAAATAAATAAATACTGTGCTGTATTTCCCCTTGACTGCCAGGAAGCTTAGAACTAAAAAGTGAGGTTTGGTTATATAATGTTTATTTGCCCATATTTCTTCACCATTTCTAGGAATATTTCTTCTTCTGGTTAACTCTAAGTTAGCTTTCAAGACTAAGTCAGGAGACTTTCTGAGACATCTGTGTGGTCCCCTCCCACGCCTCAGCTTTGCCCTCCTAGGCCGAGCGGCCCTTCCTCCCCCTTGCCGTGGTGACGCTCACCAGAGCAGATCTAGTCACACCTCTTGCTATTCCTCCCGGCCTAGTCTCATTCATCTGTGGCCACCCACACCTGACCTAAACTTCCTCCCACTGCTGTTTCGGTTCTGATCAGGCCTCTTCCTTCCTAAAGTTCTTCAAATATCTGTGCAAGTGAGATGTGCAGTCATCAGTCTATGCATTGTATCTCTACCAGCGTCCACTCCAGCGTGATGGACAGATTGTTCTGCTGCTTAATTACATATTCTACGTTCACAGTACACATCAGCGTCCTGGTCAGCCAAGTCCTCAGCACCAGTGAATTCAGACAACACAGAGGTATGAAGTCTGGGGAGCCTGAAAATTATCAAAGAATCAGGAAAGATGGAAGCTGGAACCAGGGAAGCTCTGCCAGGGCCGGGCACATGCGCAGTTAGTGCCACAGGTCAGCGGCATCTAAGAGGACGTGGAGTTGGGTGAGGCAGCAGGAGAGACCGGGAGACTGGTTTTTAAGTAAACTAGCGGCACAGCATCTGGTTAGCATTCATGAGGCCCGAAAATGGCAAACAATGAGGAAAGTGACTTGTTTGTTTCACATGACAAACACGAGATTTATTTGTAACACAAAAATTAAAAACTCATAGGAGTTTAATCTCTATGGATCTTTTCTTATATATTAATAAGCTGGTAGTGTTACTTCCCCTCAAGCAGCTGGTGTTCCAGTCCCACCAAGAGAGAAGTAGTCCCCAAATTCATAGGTCCCAAATTCGGGTACGAGGGAAATCGCAGTCTACCTTACTTTCCTGTCACAGCATTAATTGTGAACTTCGGTGCTTCCTGGAGCAGTACAAAGAGCAGAGTCGCTCGCACATGCACTCAGTTCAGTGACAGCCCACAATTTTCAAGATTAACCTCAGCTCTTTGAGGCCTCCTCCTCACCTCTCCCTTTCCCTTAGGGCCGCCTTAAGGATGTCTGAGATTTGGTGGTGTGGGTCAGTGTCTCTAAGGTGCATCTGTTTTTCTTGGGCCCTTGGAAGATCAAGGCTCAGAACAACGGCATTGTTCGTTATGTCTTCACTGTACCTTCCCTGTCCTAGACCAAACCCTGCTCATTTGGGCCAATCTAGGGAGCTGTGTGTGTAAACTGAGGCCAGGGCCCAAACACAAACCATGTTTGTAGATGTTTTCAACCCTCTTTCCTCTTGTGTTCCTGATCATCTGAGTGATGCTACAGTGCAGTCCCCAGAGGTAGGGGTCATGGAGACAGACAGGGGTCCACTGGGCTGGGTCAGACATCCAAGTCCCAGGCTCTTTTGCAACAGCTTTTCTTGGCCTTCCTTGCTTTATCTGCAAAACAGTGGCTCTGGCAAGAGGCTCTCTGCAGCCCCAGCATGCTCATTCTATGATCTTCAGATTCTCTAGAAGGTAGATTCATTTAAGAATTCCAGCATGGCCAGGCGTGGTGACTCAGCCTGTAACCCCAGCAATCGAGAGGCAGGGGCAGGAAGATTGTCATGAGTTCAAGGACAATGTGGCTTGCACAGTGAGTTCAGGGTCAGCCTGAGCAACAAAGTAAGACTCTGTCTCAAAAAAAAAGAATTCCAGCATGGCAAATGTGTCCTAATAAACATTTTATTTTTGAAAAGCTTTTCAGAGGCTGTAGGTTTCCAGAGACTGAGCTGCTGAAAACCCCTAGCCAGGATCTTGCGCCTTCTCATGATCACTAAGACCCAGAAGTGAAGGCTGGTGGAGCTGTTTCTTTCCATTGCTTCTTTTGGGAAAAACAATCCTACACATTGTTTGGGGTTTTGTGTATGAATACCCAGCAGGCTTCAGCTGGAGGGAGTGCCTGTTGTAGGCACTTGTGAGCACTAGGAAAGCCTTCTTCTGACCCTTTAGGGATGAGGAGTTTTCCTGGCTGGGGAGGGAACAAGAGGACAAGCCTTGTCCCTGCTCACAAGCATTCGCATTTTGAAGGGTGTGAAAAAACTGTGCTTGGCTATACATAGCAAACTGGAAGGAAGGGGTCCTCCAGGAATTAAAAGCCTAACTCTGGAGAGAGAGAGATGGGAAGGTGAGGTGAGAAAGGAGTGGAATGAGGAGAGGGAATAAAGGACACATTGCCCTTAATAAACTTCTGTGCCATTTGGGAAAAACTTGATAGCCTCTGTTACCTTTTCTTACTGCTTTACCACTGAGCTCTACCCACAGCCCTCACTTTCTTAATATTGGAACCCAGATGTGTGAGGAGGAAGAAGAAACTCCTATGGGGTGGCCTTCACACCAGCAGGTAGGTTGGAGGCACCAGCAGGAAGAGGAGAGATGGTTTGGTGAAAAACAGACTAAGAGAAATCATATGTTAAAACCATAAATGGTATGTCCAAGGTAGGACTGTGAGTCAACAAAGATGGGAGTGTGTGTGGAAGAGAGGAAGTAGGGACATTAAACAAAATCTTTATTGGTACATTATGATTACACATCATCATCGCATTCAACATTGAGAGTTTGTACCAGAATATGACATGACTTGATTCTCATGTTTTCCCCTTTCCCCCCGCCCTTCCACCCCTACCCCCTATATACACAATCTTTGTTTCTTTTTTTCTTTATTACTATCACATTCTTTTTCCCCTCGTTATTTACCTCTACACCCCTTTCCTTTTAAATATTTTCTATTTCACAATATCAACTATACATACTACAAGTCATTTACAACTTCATTTTCTCATACCAGACAAAAGATACAATGTTTACACATCTGTGACCTATTTATTTCACTTATGAGGATATCCTCAAGGTATATCCATTTGAGTATAAATGACTCAATCTTATCATTTTTAATGAAGTAGGGACTTTTGAGTTCGATAACAAAGAAGTTTTGTTCCCAGAGATTCTGCAGACAGAATCCGGAGAAGCTCCTGAGCCTCTCCATGAACTCTGCAAACTATCTTTATAAAGAGCTGGTGGGGCTGCAGGGTACAATGTGAAACCAAAATAGGCCTTGTTATTTGTTGCAGGGAGCCAGGGGAAAGTCAGAAGGAGACGATGAAAAAGCGACCTAGAGACAGCTCTAAAGCCTATATCAGGCAAATGGGGAGGAGGACAGTGTCTGGAGACATTCTGAGTGCCAGAATCCTGGCACCTAGGGACTAGACGTCCTGTAGCACACTCGCCTTCCCCAGATCACAAGAATGACCTACGGTCTCTCTCAGTCTAAGTGTTTTTCACTAAACCATCTCTGTGCAGGGAGAGAACCCAGGGCCTCACACGCGCCCAGCCGGAACCCTACCGCTGAGCTCACTCCAGCCCTCCGGCAGCTTGATTTCCGAAGAGCCCTAGGGAAAAAGCCCAGGTTGGGGAGGGAGACATGTTCTATACTCCGGACACTGACTCAGTGAAAGTAAAAATTAAAAAGTCACAATTTCAAGGTGCGGTAATCGGAAGAAGCTGATAGAAAATTATTGACGTGTCAGTGAAAGGCGGCCATAATGTTTTTCCTTTTGGGGGGGCCCTTCAGTCACATTTTGTCATACGCTTGCCAGGAGAGTTTGTGATGAAGAGAGGTCTGGCCTGTGCAGGCAAGGAGCAGCGCAGGTGCCTAGAAAGTGGGGTGAAGAAAGACCAGGTTGGATATAGAGACGGAGAGGAAGGCAGGGGCGAGGGCTGGACGTGGAGGGCCCGAGGGCTGGTGACTGTTTCTAAGGACAGAAGCACATGACTTGACCAGTATTTTGGGAAGTCCACTCCATGAAGAACATTCTTTTCTAAATAACTTTTACTCCTCCTCCTCGTGTAATAAGATGGATTGCTTTCAAAATGACCGCATTTGACATTGGTGTGTTTTCGCTGAGGAATGAGTATTCTTCTGCAGCTTAGAGGACATAAGCAGCAGGAAACGGGAGGCAGATACGAACAGCATCTTGCACTGGCCGCCTGTTTGTGGGCCCATTTAAGAACACGGTGAAGTCATAGCGCAAATACTCAGATGAGTAGCTGCCATCTGACACTAACCCAAATAGGCTTATTACTGCAATTTCACATTGGAATGGACCAAAATAGGTTAGTGTGCACGGGGTATCCAGTGTCGCCTGCTTTTGCCAGCTCTGAAATGGAGATCACCGCTCTGAGAGGCCTGAGAGAGGGAAGCAACTAGTCACTTACACTGCTTAGCTGGAACTCATATTCAACAAATGCCCGTATTTCCCTTCTAAGTGCTTACAATTCATGTATGTGTGCATGTATTACCAGAGATGGAACTCAGGGCCTCCTCGTACCTGTTAGGCAGGAGCTCTCCCAATGAGTTGCATCCCCAGCCCAATTCGTATTTTAATACATTTAGATATCTTCCAGGTACTGCATGATCCCAGAAAGAAAATAATAAAACCCAGATAAAGAAGAGGGGGAGGAATAAAAGCCTCACCCACTCTCCCACCACGACGTGTTTCTGTCAGTTGTTTTCTAAGTCATCCTTGTCGTATGCCGGTAAAGGTCCCCGCATCACTAACTCCTTACAGTCTCATCATGATATTTTATTGTCATGAGGTGGCCACTGGTTGGAATGGTGGCTCTTGAGCCAAAGTGACCCGCAGGAGGGGGCGGGAGGAGGGCTCTGTCCTCAGGAGGCGATTTGTAGGAAACCAATGTGATGTTCCCTTTGCGATCTGGACTAAAGTACTTGCAGCCCTTTTGCGAGAAGTCACAAATATGACAGGGGAAGGAAAGGCTGGTGAGAGAGGACTCATGGGCTGGGAGGAGGAGGGACAAGAAGAGAATTGGCCTCAATCTGAGGACTTGCACTCCCTCCAGGTGAGCCTCTTCCATCAAGCCCCTTCCTCTTAAATTGGTCAGACACCTTGCTCTGTTTTGGACAAACAAAAGTGTTACACGCTCAGTTCCTTCTCATGTCCCCAGTCATTAGCAGAAAACTGATACAAAGCAGATATTAATGTCTGGAGAAAGAACTATTTCTTCTCTCAAATAACAAGATGTTTCAGATCTTAGAAAAAGTCTAGAAAAAATGTCATGATCCCTGAACTCAAGGAACTTAATATGAGATGTACCCAAAAAGATCTACGACAAATAAAATTACACTTGAAGAAAGACAGGATAGCATGCATCATTCAGCACACTTTTGGCTTCTAGTAGCAGAAGATTTAAATGTAAACATTTAAACAACAGAGAACTTCACACAGCAGGAGTCTGGTGAGAAGAGGGCAGCAGCCCCTCAGGGACAGGGGCTCCGGCCACCATCTGTCCTGCCATCTCCAGGATGGCGTGGGTCCTCAGGCTCGGTCCTCGTGGATGCCTGGTGGCCAGGCACTTCGAAGGGCCAGACCCTCGCGCCATGACCTGAATTCTGGAGAAGGAATGTCCCCGAGTCCCGCTCTAAGACCTCAGACCACGCTCTCTGGCTCCCCTTCACATTTCAGCACTATTTTAGGCCAGTCATTGGCGGGGCAATGGAATTTCTCTACTGGTTTAGTCCAGTCGAGTCACCTGCTGTCCCTAATGGCATAGTGATGTCCTTGTCCCTGCCACGAGGGGCGTTATGGAAGAGGGTTACTTCAGCTGAGGAGTCCGAGACCAACCTGGGTCACACCGGGACACCCTGTGCCCCCCAACACGAGGAGCCACGGAGCATGTGACCCCATAGTACCTCAAAAGTACTTGAGCCAACATGAAAGAAGGGCTGCAAGATGATCCGGAGTGGAGAAGCCAGACTATCTGTCATACAGTTTAATAAATGACGGGCTAGTTGAGATGCAGAATTTTAGTCGTGAAAGAGAAGGAGAAGGGAGACTATTAGGCAAGAAGCGAGTGGGTAAGAAGTAAAGACAGGTAATGGGGGTGGCTGTAGTTAAATTACATTATGTACACCTATGGAAACATCACTATGTAACCCGATAATCTGTATAATTAGTACGCACTAAAATTTTTTCAGACAGAAGTAAGTTCAAGAGCTCTATTGTGTAACACTGTGGCCACAGTTAATAAAAGTATACTGCATTCTTAAAAACTGCTTCTTAAAGAAGGATAATCCTGGTAAAATGAATTTTTTTAAAAATCTGAATTAAACTTTGAATTATAGCATACTGTAATGAGAAGAGGAAAATGAAAGCCAAGAAAAACCAAGATCTAACAGAAATACTACAACCAGAAAGCTGAAACCCTGAGAAAATGAGAGGATGACATAAGTGAGACCAGGATGAGGAAGGGATCTGGGACAAGCAATACCAGTGGAACTAGAAATCCAGACACTGACACAGAGACACAGCTACTAAACAGGGAGCCTGAGGGGCAGGACCCAGAAACGTGTTTTAACAAGTCACCCGCTGGTTCTGACGTAGCTACTCAATGAGACTACATAGGTGAAAATAGAAAAATCATATAATTGGGAAAAGCTGGCCCCAGATGGAGGCAGACCAGCAGCAGGGCCAATTCCAGAGTTAGCGCCCTCGGCCCCTTTGCTGCCGTAATTCTCCCAGCTGTCCGGTTGTCCCAAGAAGATAAACCAGCGTGCTATGCCAGGGTACACGTTCAGGTCCTCAGAGAATGTGTGAGCGAGTGGATACCCCGGCCCCACTGGAATGAGCACGGCCTGAGTGTAGGATGGGTAAGGGGGTGGCTATACTTAAATTACATTATATGCACATGTGAAATTGTGCCTGTGGAGGAAAGTCTGGGTGAATGTACTGTGCTCCAGCTTTCAAACCCTTGATCTGAAGCTTCTGTCTGCCCAGCACGGGGTCAGAGCCTCCTGCCCGCCCGTCCCGGTGCTTCATGGTGAGCCTGTGACCCCAGGGAAGGGTAGGAGATTTTAGAAAAAATGAAGAAAACACACACGCAGCGCCTCTCCCCCCCACACACACACGTCTGCCTAAAAGCCCATGACCCTGAAATACTCCATTTGAACGCCAGGCCCCTGGTCTGCGAAAGTACAGGGCTGCAATGCTGGGATTCTTAATGGATGCTTCCTGCTTTTCTTTTCTTTCCATTTTTTTCTTTTTTAAAAAACAGGATTTGCTAGGGCCGGGGAGTTAGCTCAGTGGTTCCGGCGCCTGTCTCGCAAGCGCAAGGACCCGGGTTCGATTCCCCGGTAACCACATAACAATACTGGGTGTGGAGACCCACACCCAGCAGCAACCAGTACCACATACCACAGTGCCGGGCCTGGTGGCTCACGCCTGTAATCCCAGCACTCGGGAGGCAGAGGCAGGAGGATT
>PVIR01046888.1:0-10065 GCA_004026965.1 Petromus typicus
CTGGGGGCCGGGGAGTTAGCTCAGTGGTTCCGGCGCCTGTCTCACAAGCGTATGGACCCGGGTTCGATTCCCCGGTAACCACATAACAATACTGGGTGTGGAGAATCACACCCAGCAGCAACCAGTACCACATACCACAGTGCCGGGCGTGGTGGTTCACGCCTGTAATCCCAGCACTCGGGAGGCAGAGGCAGGAGGATTGTGATGTGAGTTTGAGGCTGAGCTCAGGGCCAGCCTGAACCACAAAGCGAGACCCTGTCTCCAAAAACCTAAAAAAAAAAAAAAAAAAAAAAAAATCACCTTTCTGAAAAAATAGCCCTAAATCTCTTGTTATTTATGCTTTGTTTCTTGTTTTTTCCCCTGAAAAATGATAGGTACACAGAGCTGTCACACGAAAGCTCTAAGGCCATATGATAAAGGTTCCCTTGTTACATAAATTCTGGTTAAAAGAGACGGTGCTAGCACTTCACGTTTGTTTGTCGTCTTTAGGTAATTAAGTGGAAATAGGTACCATCAACCCTTGGCTCAGAAATGCTCCTTACATCACTTTGTTTTTGTTAGTGGATTTTGGGTGATTTTGAACTTGTCAACTTACAATATGGTATCGATTGGCATATTCTATAAAGAAATGCTGGCTCAAATTATTCACTTTGTGTGGAAGGGATTGATGTAGGTGGTAAGAAAATAATGCTGTGAATGTATAACTTACCTTCTGGGGACCATATTTTCACTGAAGTTAGAAATGGTTCAGTTGAAATATAAAGTCTTACTTCCTCCTCCAATTTTTAAACTTATTTTAAAAATTTATCTAAAGTTTTGAAACTTCAAAGTTGTGCATTTATTTGAAGTGGTCTTTGTCCTATGGTGGAGGGGTTATTTCCACAAAGCACTTGGATTATTTCATTGTTCAGGGAGTTTGTTATAGGAGTATGTCTTGAGTTACCATAGGAATTTTCTAAACAAAACTCAAGAAATGAAAATACTTAGGATTTAAAAAAATTTATCTAAGAAGAGTACACATTGCTATTCAGGTTGTGTTGTGTTTGTATGAAGATCGCTTTCTGACCTGTCTGTAGGCTGCTGTTTGTGTGCAGGGTTTTTCCAGGTAGGTGGCACTGTGTTGGGCCAGCCAAAGGCTTGCACAGTATTTGCTAGTGTCCATGTCATTCTTCATGAAGTATCTGACCAGGGTGTGGTAAATTCTACAGAAAGCCACCTGACATACATTAGACTTGCCATATATTACAGACCTCTCTCACTCTTTTTTTCTGTTGAGTCCTTATCCATTTTTCAGATAAGAAACCAGAAGATTAAAGAAATAAGAGACTCAGTGATGATCACACAAATGTTTTATGTTGAAGCCTATGGTGTTTTTGACTTTTGTGGAGAAAGAGAGGAGTCATGTATTAGTCATTTTGTAACTCCATTACCTGTTGAATAGTAGGCACTGAAAGACTATATCATTAGTTCTCTGCTCTTGTGTAATACCAAGTTATGAAAGCCTTGTATACTTGAAAACATTCCTTGGTTGATTTCTGTTTTATTTCCTTTATCAGAGATCTCCTAAATGCCAAACAGCAAGGTCATGTCGTATGTAAGCTCTTCTGGGGAACTCATAGTTTGCCATAGCCAGTAGAGAGAAAGATCATGGGGATTTTATTTAATCAGAAGTTAGTACATACATCATTTACCTAACTGAACCAGTGAATAGTTTTTATAAATTGTATATGATATATCAGTTGTATTAGTTCTTGTCTGTTAATACTTAGTTGCTACATTTTACTGCTAATTCATTAAGTAATTTTGAGGTGGTTGAATAATGCGAAATTTCAGTCCATTCTTAGTATCTCAAAAATGAAAGACATGGTATGGATATTCTAATAACATGAGTTATATAGTATTTATGTTTTTACAAGTGTAACATCCAGTGTTAAAATTGTACTGCTTTGAAAATTTTTACATACTGTAGTCTGTATGTCAGAAAAGATTTGCATTTCTCAGGTAAGGCTGTTCCTACATTCTTTCATAGGTGTAGAGCAGTGGTGGTGAACTGATGGCTCGGGGCCACAGCTGGCTGTTGGTATCATTGAAAGCTCTGAAAGGCTCGCCGTTGCTGGTTTAGGGCATAGCCTTTGAACAGATGCCATCCGACTCACCATCAGTTGGGATCACCTGTTCTCTGTTAATGATAACATCTGTGTTTCTTTCCCGTCAGAGACTTTACATTGTCCTTTTCTGCCCGAACAGTTGCAGGTGATACTGTTTTACTTTTGGTAAGGCTTTAGTTTTTCCTTATTGTGTTCCCCTTCATTCAGTCTCATCCTGTTTGTAATCTGGCATATAGTAACTGCCTATCATTCTTTCTTTCTTTGTTGGATGTTTTCCTTTTAAGTTAATCTCATAGGCAGTCCCAGTTTGGGTTATTTTTCTCAGAAACTTTCAGTAGATCACTGTAACGAAATTTGAACATTTAATCCCACTGTGCATGACATGGTTTCAGTTTGGGTCACATGTAAGTGGCTAATGACACAACTGTGTAGATATTGTTCTTCTGCTAAGACCTGTGCCGTACTTCAGGACCTTTGCTTTTGCTGTTCCCACTGTGATGTGCTCAGCATCTTCCTACAATTCTTCCTTACTAGAATTCTACTCATATTTCAAGGCAAACCTATAATTATTATATAATTTCTTCCATATATACACACATACGTATAGGGGTGTGTGTGTGTGTGTGTGTAGATCTCCCAACAGTGTTAGGGGCTGAATTCAGGACCTCATTCATACCACTGAGCTATATCCCAGGTTCCTTTTTATATGCTTTTTGGTACAGGGATTGAATTCAGGACCTTAGGCTTGCCAAATAGGTGCTGTGCTGCTGAGCTAATCCCCATCCCTTTTTAAATTTGGAGACATACACTTCTGCTAAGTTGCCCAGGCTGGCCTTGAACTTGTAGTTCTCCTGCCTCAACTTCCCAAGTAGCTAATGTAAGTGTGTGCTATCATGTTCAGTTGGAAATACTTTTTAAAATCATCTTTTAGAGTGCTTCATTACAGATACTCTCTTTAGTGCTATCATGTTCAGTTGGAAATATTTTTTAAAATCTTCTTTTAGAGTGCTTCATTACAAATATTCTCTTTAGAGTCCCAAACCTCCACTGCTGCTCTGGATGCTAGTGCTGGACTAATTTATTTTTGTCCTTTATGCAGAATGCCCTGTACAAAGTGCTGTACCTAGAACAATGTCTGGCACACAGTATGTGTTAAATGTTTGTTGAATAAGATAATCTCATTGTTACTGTTAATTGTTTTGAAAAGTAAAGAAAATGAGTGAAAAGTAGAATGGTGGAGATGTATTTCTGGGAATTGTGGCTGTGTTTACTTGGCAGTCTTTATACTTGGATTGCTTATGTACAGTTGTGTAATACAAAGAAGTCAGAAGATCTTGGGCTTTTTCCCTTGGTCTGACATGAGCTAGTTTATGTCACATTAAGTATTCCTCTGGGTTTCTATATGCTTAGACAACATGACAGGACTGGAGAGTGAGTTCTGTTCTTTATATTCTGTCCTTGTTAATCCCCAAAGATGTCTTAGAAAGAAACAACCTAGCATTGTTAATACTGTCACGTGAAATCGAGTTGTTGAACTCTAGCGAGCTAAGTTCAGAAAAAATGTTCTCTGTCCTCATAGGCTCTTCTGTAAGCAGCTTTTATTTTAATCTTCATGGTAATAATAGCAGTGTATCATTTTAAGTCACTCGTGGTGGTTTATGTCTGCAGTTTCAGCCCTCTGGGTGGCTGAGGCAAGATGATGACAAGTTTGAGCCCATCCTGGGAAACTAGTGATTTAGCAAGACCCTGTCTCAAAATAAAAGTAAAACAAATAGGTCTGAAAGTTTGGCCCAGTGCGCATGCCATGGGTTCAGCACCATACACATGAATCATTTCATAGTTTTAATTTTTCCTGTATTGATAAAATGTTGTCCTCAGCTTGTGATAAAGCCGTTGGGTACCATTGGCATAGCTTGAACTCTAAAATCACTTGTTTTTTGATTGGGGGCAATTTAATTAATTAATCTATTTGTGCATATGACCCCATTCATAAATGAGGATAAGCAGTAAACCTTATCTTAGTATTGTCCCTCCTTTTTTTTTTTGTGGTACTGAGGAAGGAACTCAAGACCTTGTGCCTACAGAATGATTACATGAATTTGTACACCTGGAACTATACCAACACATAATAAAAATCCTTCTGAGGGTATAGCTATCTTTAGTACCTAAATGTTTTTAGCAAGTAGGGGAAGAAGACAGGGAATTGTCTTTTAATAAAAAGCTACTAAAATGTCTTTGCCACAGTGAAGGAGATGATATGTGTATTTTATACATGTTCTTTGATTGTACCAGTTGTAAAGGTTAAAAAATTCAAAATTTTATGAGTTTTTGAGATAGGATCTCACCATGTGGTTCAGACTGATCTCGAACTCTTGTGTAGCTCATGCTAGCCTCAAATTTAGTGTGATCAGCTTCCCAAATGTTAGGATTACAGGTGTTCACCACCTTGCTCTGCCTAAATTTTTGTTGTGTTTTGGTTTGTTTTTTGAGACAGGGTTGCACTTTTGTAGTTCAGGCTGGCCCTGAGCTCACTGTGTAATACTAGAACTTGTATTAGTCCTGCCTCTGTCTCCCAAATGGTGCGTTTACAGACATGAGCTACCACACCTGGCTCCGCCCAAATTTTTGGTTTTGTGAACATTTGAAAGCTTGTGCACAGCTATTCACAGCTTGTGAAAGTGACAAAAAGCTATGAACTAATTACCTCTAAAGCTAACGTAATGGTTATTTTTAAACAGATAAGAGGGAGTTGAGATTATGAAGGGCTGGAGAATACAGGGACTTGGATGGTGATTGTATAGATGTTGGTAATGAATCAACTTGACCTTTGTTTTGTTTTACTTTGTTTTTATTACATTATACTTAATAATAAAATAAATTTCTGCGAGGCTGAGGCAGGAGTATGGCAAATTTTAGCCTAGCCTGTGCAGTGTAGCAATTTAGAAAGAATCTCAAAAATAAAATAAAAGAGCCGGGTGTGGTGGTTTACGCCTGTGATCTATCCCTGTAATCTATCTCAGCAGTCAGGAGGCAGAGGTAGGAGAATTGCCATGAGTTCCAGGCTAGCCTGGGCTACGTAATGAGTTTAGAGCTTGTCTGAACTACAAAGAGACCCAGCTTCCAAAAAAAAGGAAGGAAAAAGAAAGAACTAGGGATGCCATGCGTTTACCAGTTCAAACACCCCTCTCCCAAGTTGGATGTCTGTTTTACTTTTCAAATCAAGTAAACAGGATTTAGAATGAAAAGTGGCATTTTCCTACCTCATTTGCTCCCAGTTGTATAGTTCTGAATACAGTTGCCCAGTTCTGCTAGCTGCTCCTTGGTCAGTCTTTGAGAGGAAGAAAATGATGATGTTTCTATATTTTATTAATTTTTGACAAAGTTTTGCTCTACAGTTCAGGCTGGCCTTGAACTAGCAGTGATTTTCCTGTCTCAGCCTCCCAAGTGCTGGGCTACAGGCTATATTTTATGTTAAATGATTCACATTAACTTCTGGTGGAAGACTAAACTGTTCTCCTGGCTGTACCCTATGTCTCTTCCCTGTCATTCCTGACTTACAGCGTAGTCTGGTTCAGATATGGCATACCTACTATGACCTTCATGTTTGTTGCTGAATAAGACCACTCCTTTTGTTTTCCTTGAAGCTGATATTATTTGTACATTTGCCTCTGTGTTGCATTTCTGAAACATTCATTTTGAGATTTCAAAGGAAGTCTGTGGACTAGTATAATGAACTGCTATCACCCAGAAGCTCTCCCATTTTCTTCCATCACTTGACCCTTTTCCCTGTGTTAATTATAGAAATATTACTGTTTTTATAATTGGAAATCAATGTGAAATGGTATTTTTTGACCTAATTTTTTGGCATTAATTATTTAGTTTTGCTTGGAGAAATTATGAAAAATTCAAATGCATGTTGGTAATCTAATGTGTAATAGTAGTTAAGATAGTAAACAACTGTTTACCATTCAAGATGGTTATTTTAATGTAAATTTTAATTATTTAATAAGGTTTAAAATAAAATTCTCAAGCTGGCATAGAGCAGCATACCTGTCATTTAGGAGGCTGAAGCAGGAGGATTCCAGCGAATTCAAGGCCAGCCTGGGCTTACACATGAATTTAGGGCCAACCTAAACTATGTAGTGAGACCCTGCCTCAAAAAACCAAGCAAACAAAAACATGATTACAATTTTCTCATTTCCATATTTGACGATCTTAAGCTCTCACAAGAAATTATTTTAGGATATGATTATATTATAGGAAACCTGAGTTTTTGATTTTAGATCCAGAAGCATTCTGTCTTTTCCATTCCTTGCTTTCTGTTTATTTTTGGTGGAGTTTAGTCTCGTGGACTAGTTCTGGGAAAATATTTTTTAAATGGAGTTTTCTAAATATACTGCAAATAAAGAGTTCAGTAATTTTTGAGGAACAAGTAATCCTTAGAGGTATTAACAAAATTTAAAGTTTTCAAACTCATTTTATATGTTTAACGCTGTAGTATAAGTAGTTGCATCTTTTCAGTGTTTTTAGGGTGGTATGGATGCTAGACTTACGTAATAAAATGCCGTACTTATTTATGCGGATTGTAAAATAGTGCACATCACTTCATTCTAGAACATAAAGAACTGTGGCAAAGGTCCTACGTAACACTATTCCTTGGCATCACATGGAACGTGCTCTCTCCGTCAGCATCCTACTCTGCCTTTGCCACTTCGCAGTATTGTCACTTGGAGCAGTAAAACTCCAAACTGTGCTGTAGTGCTGGACAGCTTCCTTGTTTCACTTTTGAACATGAGTTTTTTTTCTCATTTCTTTATGGATAAAACATTGTAAGGGATAGTGGTCACTGAAAATATATTAACTGGCCATTTTGTCTTATCATTAACCTAAGTTAAAAACTAAGCTTCTGTGTTTTAATTCTAAAATTTTTATTAGTACATGTTTGCAGTAATGATTGCATTCAGTTGATAAAAGTGCATAGTATGTTAATTCTGTTTAAATCTCATTAAACTTCAGTATTTTATGTGATAGTGAACTAGCAGTAGAAACAGTCAGGTCTTTAAAAACTGGAATAAGCAGGGCCGGGGAGTTAGTTCTGTGGTTCCGGCGCTTGTCTTGCAAGCGTAAGGACCTGGGTTCTATCCCCGGTTACCACATACCATACTGGGCGTGGAGACTCACGCCCAGCAGCAACCAGTACCACATACCACAGTGCTGGGCGTGGTGGCTCACGCCTGTAATCCCAGCACTCGGGAGGCAGAGGCAGGAGGATTGCTGTGGGTTGGAGGCTGAGCTCAGGGCCAGCATGAACCACAAAGCGAGACCCTGTCTCAAAAAAAAAAAACAAGAAAAACAACAATAACAACAAAAAAACTGGAATAAGCAGAATGATAAAGAGTTTTTGAAATAAAAAATTTAAATTTAGAAAGATTTTTGTTTTTTGAGACGATCTCATTATGCAGTCCAGACTGGCCTTCAACTCATTATGTAGCTCAGGCTGGCCTTGAACTTGTGACAATCTTGCCTCAGCCTCCCAAGTGCTGGGATTATAGGTGGTACTGCACCCAGTTTGAATTTATTAACCCATTAAATCCCCAAATTTGTATGTGTATATTTGTTTGTATATTTGTCTCCAAGTTGAGTTGCAAGAGCAAAAGTAATTTACATTTTAAGTTTTATATGCTCTTTAATGAGAAAAATTAAAAGATTGGAGAAATTTCAACTAATATCCTCAAAGTGTAGCGTATTTTCCTTTCTCCCTCTGAGGTGATGTTGGAAACTATAATTGAATGATTAAGGGGCTACAATTTATGTGCATTCTCTACTTCCTTAAATAGGAGAAAAGGGAAATACATGCCTTAACATGAATTGGATTTCTGTAATGTTGTATGAGAAAAGTGGAACTTACGTCCTAGGTACTCATGTCCACTCACTTTACTGAATAGGTGTTGTGCCAGCACCATCTCAACGGTGTTACATGTACTGATAACTGTGCACAGAAAAGTCTATGAAATAAGCAGCACTGTTGAAGAGGTTAGCTTGTTAATAGTATAACCTGTGCAGATGGAGAAGCTAGGGTTCTTACATCAAATCCTACCTTACTTTAGTTTGCCTAATGTAATTTTTTGTATTTCAAAACTTGATCACTTTACTTGAAAAGATTGTGTTCAAGGTTGCTTGAATGTGACTTGTTCATAGCAGAGTTGGCTTTGTGATGGAGGCCTCTGGTGGGACTTGGTTTTTGTTTCTGGGGTGCTGCGGATCAAACTCAGGGCCCACATGCCAGGCAAGCACTCAGTCACTGAGTCAGATGCCAGAGCATGTTTTAGTTTTGAGATAATTCAGTGTGGAGATTTACTGAGTTTTCTAGTAATGGATATGCTATAGGTGTATTATTAGGATTTTGTGAACAAAAGCTGTGTAACTTGGTAGAAGATGGTACAGACACATTTTCTGGTCAGAGCTTACAGCCATCTTCTGAATAGTAATGGTCCAGTGCAGTGAGAACCAATCTTCGGGAGCTTTCAGTACGTATGCATAGCCTGCTGCGGTGTACATGCCATAGGTTCTCTGGTGCTGGTCTAGTGTTTTGTCATTGTGTCGTCTGGCGGCTGTTGAGCTCACTCAGAAGATGTGTAATTTAAGTTCAGTGGTCCTGGCATCTGCCTTGCAAGTGCAAGGGCCCAGGTTCAGTAACCACATACCGTAGTGCCAGGCGTGGTGGCTCAATGCCTGTAATCCCAACACTGGGAGGCAGAGGCAGGAGGATTGCTGTGAGTTGGAGGCTGAGCTCAGGGCCAGCCTGAACTACAAAGCAAGACCCTGTCTCACACACACAAAAAAAGAAAAAGAAAAACGTAAGGTCAGTGAAATTAGAATTGTTTTCCTGAAACTCAGATACATTTGCAGCATCAGTGAGAAGGCTGAGGGGGTGAACTTGTGGGCATCAGTGTGAATCAGGGTAACCACTCTGCACAGTGCCAGTAGTCAGTGCTTTTCATTGCTGCACTACAGTTTCAAAAGTGCTGTCTTTATTTAAGAGTGCCCTGGGTGAAGCACAGGGAGGAACTACAGTCCTCAGAGCATTTCTGCCTGGAGCAGAATGTCACCTGGAGGGAGAGTTTTGGTGCGGCTGTTTGAATTTAAAACTCAACTGCTCAGTTCAAAGGCTCTTTTTGTTTTTTGAGACAGGGTCTTGCTGTATAGTTCAGACTGGGCTGGAACACAATATGTAGCCCAGGTTGGCCTTCAGCTATTGGTGATCCTCCTGCTTCAGCCTCCTTGAGTGCTGTGTGTTTCACCAGGCCAGGCAAGGACTTCTTTTTTAAAGGACTGCTGATAGATTCTCAGACATGGATATTTGACATTCATTTTCTTACATGAATAGTGAAAAAAGCAAAAAGTAGAATGCTTTCCTGTTACTTCAAAAAGACTTTAGATGCTCTAGATGAAATTAGTAGTAAGATTGTTGAATTAGTTTTTAATACTGTGTAGTGCATTGTGCCGACCTTTGGAAAAACTATCCAACGCAGTGAATCCCTGTTTCAAACGTGCTGCAAAAATTCTCGTGCATTGTAACCAGAATTCGGTTGTAAATGTTACAGACCTGCCAGGTGTAGTGGTGCATGCGTGTAATCTTAGGACTTTGGAGACAGAGACCAGAGGATCACTGAGAGTTTGAGGTCAGGCTGGGCTCTACAGTGAGTCCAAGGCCAGTTTGAACTGTGTAGTGAAACCTTGTCTTAAAAACAAAAACAAGGGGCCGGGGATTTAGCTCAGTGGTTCCGGCGCCTGTCTTGCAAGTGCAAGGACCCGGGTTCGATCCCCGGTAACCACATAACAATACTGGGTGTGGAGACTCACGCCCAGCAGCAACCAGTACCACATACCACAGTGCCGGGCGTGGTGGCTCACGCCTGTAATCCCAGCACTCGGGAGGCAGAGGCAGGAGGATTGC
>PVIR01046889.1:0-10023 GCA_004026965.1 Petromus typicus
GCAAATAGGAAGGGAACAGAGATGGAATGGAGGGGAGGGGTGGGTGTGAAAAAAGAATTCAGGCATTATGTATATGTCCCAATTCCCCTCCAAGAATGTAATCATTATGTATCACAAACTAGTGATAAAACACGAGTAAAAATTCAAAGTAAAGAATGAAAGACTAAGCAAAGTATCACGTGCAATCTGGAGCCTGTGGCAGGAAGATCGCAGCTTCTAGCCGAGCCTGGACAACTTAGCAAGACCACAACTCAACGAAAAGGGCTGGGGATGTTGCTCAGTGCTAAGGTCCTGGGTCCAGTCCTCAGTACTAAGCAAACAAAACCCAAGAAACTAATAGTTTCAGCCACTTTTGTCTTTACATGGTCATTTGTTCATGTCATTATGCACTTATCCTTTTCAACCATGCTTCTTTCCCTTCTTTCTTTTATATATGGACTCCATCTAGTTTGTGTCTACATTTTTGGTTAGGTACAACATTATTTTCATGTTTCTGGATTATTTTATTGTAGATAGTAGGAAAACTGTTAAAGAGCAGAGATTAAGGCTGGGGATTTAGTTCAGTGGTTCCGGTGCCTGCCTTGCAAGCACAAGGACCCGAGTTCGATCCCAGTAACCACATAAACAATGCTGGGCGTGGAGACTCATGCCCACCAATAATCAGTACCACATGTCACAGTGCCGGGGGTGGTGGCTTACACCTGAAATCCTAGCATTTGGGAGGCAGAGGCAGGAGGATTGCTGTGAGTTCAAAGTTGAGCTCAGGGCCAGCCTGGACTACAAAAGCATAGCCAGTGTTAAAAAAAAAAAAAAAAAAAAAATCCTAAAGAGCAGAGATCAAAGGAATCTTAATAATCATTCAATCCAATCTCTCACTTTAAAGATGAAAGCCAGGTTCAGTACTGTACACCTGTATTCCCAGCTACTTAGGAGGCGGAGGTGGGAGGATTGTGTGTTTGAGGCCAGGCTGGGCCATTTAGTAAGAACTTATCTTGAAAATAAACAAATAAAAACAAAGACTTACCCAAGTTTGCTCAGCTAGTTAGTAGCAAAGATGAATATAGAGCTCAGATCTTGAGACTGGGAAACCTCCCTCCGCTTTATACTGTTTCTAATCTTCCAGTCTCCTGTGTTTTAAAAAATTCTCTTTCCTTCCCCTTTGAGTAAAAATAGATTGCACTAATTTTTGTGTGTCAAGATGGAATTTTCTATATTTCTACCACTTGCTTACCTCGTCTCTCCTTTCACCTTGTGGGATCCTTGGCACAGATTAAACAGCAGTTTGGGGGAGGAGTACATCAAAAGAGAGTCGAGGAAGCCAGTCGTCTTGCAGATGATGCAACCTGAGGAAGCTGAAAGACATGATGGTTTTGAGACGTGGCACACATTTCCAGGTGGGAATTCAGGATATTCAGGTAGGACTTTGAGGACAAGGCAGAGAATGGTAACAGATGAAATAGTGTAGTTAAGAGAGAGAGTCTGGAAGAGATGAGAAGAGAGTAGGAGAAGAAGAAAGGAGAGGAAAAGAGAGACGAGAAGAGAAGAGAGGAAAAGACACTGGCTACCTCCTTGAGGAGGACCTTGTGTGAATTGAGACTTCGGATTGGCCTGTAGACTCCGTGCAGTTTGTGTGATTGGCCAATGATAGGCTTTAGGATTGTGTTTGCGCGTGCGCGCAAGAAGATTCTACAGGATAATTATGGGTTGACTTAAAGAGTGTTAAGTAATCACTATAGAAGGTTATTGTTCTGCACTAAGATCCCGAACAGACGAGGTCACATATCAAAATGGAGTCATTCATGTTAAAGTTCTAGTTGCCAAGCTGAACATAAACTGTTTATCTGACCTTTAGAGAAATCGGGATTAGAGACCACAGCCAAATTTCCTGAGGTTAGTTTTAATTCACATAATAATGAATATTCATCTACTCTAATCCTTACACAAAAGAAATAACCTGAAATAACCTGATACTCACCAAGCAGTTACCTTATTTTTTTTCTATCCCTGTTTCCACCTTACAAGGAAAATAACTTTAAAACGACCATTTAACCTTTTTGTTTTGGTTTCTGCGCTCTTCAGCCCTGTTCTGTTTATAACACCAGCCTCTTCTACGTGTCCCATTAGAACACTTATTCCGTTCTTTGGAGTAAAGCGTTGCTCAGTTCTAGAACTGAAAGTGAGATTTTTAAAAATAAATGGAAAATGTGGACGACGTAATAGCCAGCAATCTTAGGCTTTAATAGTACTGCTCTGCCCTTTAGATCCCACCCACCCTAGCTAATCCAGAACAGTCCTGAACCAGCTCTTGCTACTCGTATGTCCGGCTGCCTCTTCTCCACGAGGGCCCAGTGAAGGGCCCGGACGATGTCACTGGAGGAAGCTGGTGCAGCTTCCCTTGTTCGGCTCCAGCCATTCTTACCAGTTGGTTTCTAGACTGTTCTACCTTATAGAAGACAGTACAGAGCTGGGGAAGAGGATGGTAGGAATGGACGGAGAGAGGAAAAGGATCAGCAAAAAGAAGGATAAGGTGGGGAAGACAACAGGCAATAGAAAGAAGAGCAAGTAGCGGCTGTAACAGTAATGGTAGTGGTTCTGCCACCGTGGGGGGAGCTCGTGAACTAAGTGTCCGCATCCCCAATGGGCTTGTGGACGTGGAGAGACTCAGGCCCACTGGGAGCATTTCAGTATCATATTTTCTCCCAATAGCCACTAAATCTGCAGACTGGGTGGTATTTTATCTGTTAGAGACTGAAAGGATTCAAATCAACAGGAAGGCCTCCAGGGCTTGTTATTATCTCTAAATCTTATCAGGAAGATCTCCTGAGTGGGCGGATTCAGGATTTGTTGCTTTCTTTGTCTTTCCTCTGTTCTGGACAGAGCTTCTCTTAGTCAGTCGGGCTGTGAGTTCTGGAGGGATTCTTGGAATATTTTTGTCTGGATCCACAGTACAAGATATGCATGAACTAGGAAGAGGAGAGGTTCACCTTTTTCTGTCGAGGAAACAGGAAGAGGCTTAGAGCTGTCCTAGACAGTCTATTGTGACAGGCGCTTGACTCAGAACCCGCTACCTGCCCCTTCCATTCCTGGCCCTCCTTTACCTCTGAATAACAGACACGTATTGGTCTGGGCCCTGCCTTTCAGCCCTCCGTCATAGGAAACTGGAAAGAACAGAAATAAGGCGGTTGGGAAGCCATTTTACCCGCCTGTTCCTCGTCCCTGGCTCTAAGAATGGCTCAGATTTGGGATGTGACGCGTGCAGAGCTTCTCCCTGCAGGGTCTAGATCACTTCTGGCGACTCCTTCGACTGGATTGCTCTTCTAAGTCAGCAGCCACTTGGGGTGTAAAGGAAAGAAGCTGCTGGATGTAAAGCAGCGGTGGGTGTGGGACCTGCAAGAACAGTTGCTACTCAACGATGGCCGTGGACAGTAGGGGAGAATCATCCTCAGGCAATTTTTTTTCGCCAAGGAAAACTAAAGTTCAGATTTTTATGCTAAATTTTTAATTTTTCAAGGCTGATAGAATTTTTTTTTTTTTTTTAAGAAAGACCCACTTTTCATATAAAACAAATTTGAGGGCTGATCCAGTTCACAGGCTGCCAGCATATGACCTCTTTCCCAAGACCTTTAAGAGAGAACTGATGTCTCCCTGAGGCAGGACGGACTCGAATCTATCGCTCGCCTCAGTGTGGCAGGTCCTGGCAATATCTCCTCAAGGGAGATGGAAACACTGATTGATGATATACCATTCTGGATGGACACATTTAAAACACTACCATCATACCCTTTGTATTGCAACTCAGTATAAAAATACAAAAACATTCAGCAAAACACATACGAAGGAGTGAAGAGCTTATCATAACTAGTTGATTAATCATTGTCAGTCTTTTGTCGTGTGCTGATACATGAGTAATGTATGTTCAGAGTATTGATTACATCAGAGCTAGGATTCCTTTATGGCCATCACCTGAAGGACACAGTGACCACAGAGGTCCACCTCGAGTTACTGTCTTTTGCAAAGTGATAATGGGATGCACAGCCAGGTGTAATTCAAATCCCTCTTCCTGCAGGCAGTAGGTGGTTATTACTGCACTGCTGTAGCTGTATTGCTTTCAGTCGCAATGGGAATCTTTACTGAAACAGAAACCTAATTCCATTTGGGTTAATGAGATGCCCACTTAATCTTCCTTTCCAGAACCAGCCTGGTCTTTACACTTTCTCAGGGAGGACAGGCAGTGATTCTTCTTTGCAGCTGGGTGTCTTATCAGATGAAGCAGCAGTAGGAAAGACAGAAACTTTTACTCTAAGCCATTTAGATTGCCTTCTTCACTGTGAAAATGTAGTCAGCCACACTCTGAGATCTCAGTCAGCGGCGCAGAACATATGATGGGGGACCTAGGAAGTTGGCATTTGTATCCTCAGTGGACCAACCTAAAATCAGGGAGTAAGAAAGAGCTTGTCTTCAGATCTTGGGCAGAGCTACACCGATTCAGTCTAACCCTGCTCCATCAGCCCCGGGTCTTCTGCATGATCAATGGCTATGAAACTGACTTGGGGGGGCCAGAAATATGTTTGAGGAATATGACAACCTATGTGAAATGTTGATCTTTCCCATCACTGGCTATAAAAGTTCTTCTCACTCCTGCGGGTGACCAGTAAGAAGGCTTTGTGCTTCCTATCAGCCTCCCATCCCATAACGAGATAGCTGAGATCTTTTGGCTCAGAGTTTTAGAGGTTCTAGTCTACCGTCAGTTGGCTCGTTGTTGGGTCTATGACCAGGCAGCATAGCATGGCAGCATAGCATGGCAGGAGTGCTGGCACAGGAGCTATTCACCTCATGGGGGCCAGAAACAAAAAGATGGAGAAAGAAAAGGGTCAGGGCGCCAATATCCCATTCAGGGCACGCTTCTTCCCACTGTGACCCGCCTCTAGAGGTTCTGCCACTTCACAATAGCACAGTGGTTGAAGACCAGGCCTCGAACACATGAGCTTTTGGGGGAACACTTCGTATCCAAATTCTGACAGGTGGGTTCCCGGTAGACAAAGCTGAGAGCTTTCTCTCCCAGCCGACTGGGAGAATGGGCCAGGTGACTAGAGCTATGGTACTGAACCAGTGGCCTGCATGCCGCAGCAGACGCATAGGGCCCTCTGTCGGCACACGGCCCCAGTTACCCCATAAGCCAAGCATCAGATAACAGTTGTTTTTTTCTAAACTAAAACCTCAGTGCTTGGGTTTAATTGCAGAGTGTTGGCACCCTGCAATAAATGAATGGGGTTAGGGTTGCAGTTTAGGTGCTCAGTCTTCTAAAAGGCTCACTATTACTGGACGAGAGAAGAAGGTCAAAGGCAAAGCACGGAAAGCTACAAATCCTGAGGAGAGCTGAGCTATCAGAGCCAAAGTTAACACAGGCCGAGGAGGAGCTGAACGGGAGTCACTTCCTTGAAGCGGGGGTGGTGGAGAAGGCTGGGGAACACAGGCTTTGGGCAGGTGCTGAGCAGGGTGCTGTCTGCTCTCGGAATTCAGACTTCTTGACCTTCTGCTGTCTGTGAGGCTCCTCCAACTCAGAACACAGGAGCACCGTGCCGAGACCCAGCGAGCCCATGTGGAAAAACGGCCAATTTACAAAGGGCCTGTAGACAGAGAGAGGATAACCAGCTAGAGAAGCCGAAACAGGTCTGAGCAAGATGGAGCGGTGAGGAGAGTCTCTGAGTGAATGTGTGTGGGGGGACTGAGGAGTTACATGAAAAAACCAGCAACACTTCTAATAGAGAGGGAGAGAAATAAGCTTCCAGGAGTCTCAGAGGAGGAGAAGAAAATAAAATGATTCCAAAACATTTCCTCATTTCAGTAAGATGAATCAGGAGGCAGAAGCATTTCAGATGAGGATGATACAAATCAAATATCCCTTATCTGAAATGCTTGGGAGAAGAAGTATATGTTTTGGAGTTTTGGAATATTTGTGTCTATATAATGAGATATCCTGGGGATAGGACCCAATTCTAAACACAAAATTTACATATGTTTCATATATACCTTACACACAAAGCCTGAAAGGAATTTGTTCCCATATATTTAGTGTGTCTGCATTTTGACTGTGACCTGTCACATGAGGTCAGATGTGGAATTTTTCACTATAGTGTCACATTGGAACTCAGAGAGTTTCATACTTTAAAATGTTTCAGATTTTCAGAACAGAACAAAAAATGAATAACCAGCTAAAATAAAGAAAGAAAAAACAATAAAAATAAATTTATAGGGGAGAAGAAGAAATAAAATAAATATATCAAGTACAAAACAAAGCGTAAAGACTGAATTGTTTCTTTAAAAGTCAAATTATTAGGTTGAATTTTTTAAAATATAAAAAACTACAACTAAGACATACATAATAAAGAAGTTTGAAAAGTCAAGGGGCAGGCAAAAAAAAAAGTAAACATAAAGTAGAAGTAGAAGCATTACTACAATATATGGTGAAATATTAGAGGAAAAGGTTATTATATATTGATAATATAAAACAGTATTTAGTTTTTTTTTTTTTTTTTTTTAGGTTTTTTGAGACAGGGTTTCGCTTTGTAGTTCAGGCTGGCCCTGAGCTCAGCCTCCAACTCATCACAGCAATCCTCCTGCCTCTGCCTCCCGAGTGCTGGGATTACAGGCGTGAGCCACCATGCCCGGCACTGTGGTATGTGCTACTGGTTGCTGCTGGGCGTGAGTCTCCACACCCAGTATAGGTATGTGGTTACCGGGGATCGAGCCCGGGTCCTTGCGCTTGCAAGACAGGTGCCAGAACCATTGAGCTTAATCCCCAGCCCAAACAGTATTTAGTTTTAAAAGGCTGTAGGTAACAAATAATATCAAAACACTTCTCCTGAAAGAATTAGAAGAATCACATCACAGAACATACCCACATTTACAGCAGCATGATCTACATAGCTAAGTATTTGAAACATACACCCATCAACAGATGAATGGCTAAAGAAAATGTGATGATGTTTATATATGATGGAATACTACTCTGCCATAAAGAAGGAAAGGCTTGAGTCATCTTTAGGTAAATGGATATATCTGGAGACCATAATTTTAAGTGAAATAAATCAGACACACAAGTTTAAATACTGCATTGTTTCTCTTGAGTGAGAAATCAAAGGATAAATCAGGAACAAACCAGAGGACAGATATTGGGAAGCAGGAAAAACATGTTTAAATGGGAAGAGGAATAAGAAAGGGGGAGAAAAGGAGAGGAAGGAAGTGAAAGGGATTTAAGAGAGAGAGAATGGAAGAGAAAAATGGAAAAGTGTTTGTAAATGGGCAGGAAAAGAAGGACTGAAGGGAGGGCAGGGAAATGGGACAAAAAAGAAGAGTGAAGACATATTATGTACAGGTATAAATTCCCTATGATGAATGTGATCATTATGCATGGCAAATATATACTAATACATTTTTTTTTTTTTTTTTTTTTTAGGTTTTTGGAGACAGGGTCTTGCTTTTGTGGTTCAGGCTGTCCCTGAGCTCAGCCTCAAACTCACATCACAATCCTCCTGCCTCTGCCTCCCAAGTGCTGGGATGACAGGCATGAGCCACCACGCCTGGCACTGTGGTATGTGGTACTGGTTGCTGCTGGGTGTGGGTCTCCACACCCAGTATTGTTATGTGGTTACCGGGGAATCGAACCCAGGTCCTTGCGCTTGCGAGACAGGCGCCGGAACCACTGAGCTAACTCCCCGGCCCCTACTAATACATTTTTTTAAAAAGGACAGCAGAATAGAACAATTCCATAGAAAAGTTCATATAAGTGTTGTCACATTTAACAAATAAGGGCTGGGGATTTAGCTCAGTGGTTCCAGCGCCTGTCTTGCAAGCGCAAGGACCCAGGTTCGATCCCTGGAAACCACATACCATACTGGATGTGGAGTCTTCACACCCAGCAGCAATCAGTACCACACACCGCAGTGCCGGGCGTGGTGGCTCACACCTGTAATCCCAGCACTCGGGAGGCAGAGGCAGGAAGATTGCTGTGATGTGAGCTGGAGGCTGAGCTCAGGGTCAGCCTGAACCACAAAAGTGAGACCCTGTCTCAAACAAAACAAAACAAAAAACCACAAATAAAATCTCAGGCTCCCAGTTTAACATGAATCTCTACTAAGTGATGAACTTTTAGTATATGGATGACCCATGTAACATTTGGCATCAAACTAAAGTTTTCCAGAGCATGTTGTATTCTGTCTGCTAATCCTAGTTGGAAGATGAAATTGATGGTGAAGTCTGTAAGAAAAGGGGGGCGATATTCAAGGATCAGTTGAGGAGGTATAACATTTGAAAGATAAAGAGTCACAGCAGAAAAGGAGAAGGAATAAATTATCAAAGAATTGTCCCAGAGCAGAGTGAGGGAATGTATCCAGGCCAAGCTCCAGGGATTAAGTCCCTGACCCCAAAATCCAGTGCTGTGAAGCACAATTGTGACAAAACAGGAAAAGATCAAACCACGCAGGATCGGGATGAGAATATTAGAATCTCTCAGTATAAAAAACCACAGGAGTGCTTTCCGTTTTCAGAGTGCGGTGTTTCCATTCTGAATTACGGTGGTTTCAGCGTGTGTTTAGGCCATGTGTCTAGGCCGTGTCTGTCTACATCACCTGGATGTAGACAGTGGCCAGCGTGCCCAAGACAAGGTGGAAATATAATTTAATATGTAGGGACAAAGCAAAGGCCACTATTTTGTTACAGTTGCATGTATTTTTTTAAATTTGACTTTTAAAGCCTATTTACCCTAACAGAAATAAAAATTCTAAAACATAACAAATTTCATCTTACATAGAATTTAGCAAAGTTTTCAAGGTTAGAAAAGTTAGCCGTGTAGAATTTATTCTAGGACTTCCAGGATAAGCCAATATCAGGAAATCTGTCAGTGTAAACTGTTGTATCAATAAACTAAGTTTTGGGGCCGGGGAGTTAGCTCAGTGGTTCCGGCGCCTGTCTTGCAAGCGCAAGGACCCGGGTTGATCCCCTGTAACCACATACAATACTGGGCATGGAGACTCACACCCAGCAGCAACCAGTACCACATACCACAGTGCCGGATGTGGTGGCTCACGCCTGTAATCCCAGCACTCGGGAGGCAGAGGCAGGAGGATTGTGATGTGAGTTGGAGGCTGAGCTCAGGGCCAGCCTGAACCACAAAGCGAGACCCTGTCTCAAAAAACCCTAAAAAAAAAAAAAAAAAAAAAACAACTAAGTTTTGAAAAACAATTATATCAGTATTTAAAATAGCTTATATAATTTTTCCTCTTACAGGCATGAGTCACCACACCTGGCATTGTGGTATGTGGTTACCTTGCAAGGCAGGTACCAGAACCACTGCACTAAATCCTGACCCCAATTTTTCCTTTTATTACTGTAACAATTTTTTCTTAATCCATTATTTTCAGTACATAATTTCTATTTTTTTTCATTTCCCTCCACTCCCCTTGATCCAGTTTTAATTCCAATCTGTTCTCCTGGGACAGGGGTTTGACTCAAGTAGTATTGTGCCTACCTTGGAAGCAGAAGGACCTGAGTTCGAACCCTGGTACTGCCAAAAAAAAAAAAATCAGTTTTTCTGCTATCTCTTGTAGTCTTTTCCCACTTTTGTAACTTGGCCTGCATATAATTAAGATTAAATAATTTTACTGAATATTTCTAAGGATTTTATGTACATCTTGTCACATATTAATTTTTAAATTACTAGATGTGCCAGGCACAGTGTCAAGTGTTGAGGATAGAAAGACAATTAAAAAACAAGTTTTTCGGGGCCCGGGAGTTAGCTCAGTGGTTCCGGCGCCTGTCTTGCAAGTGCAAGGGCCCGGGTTCGATTCCCTGGTAACCACATAACAATACTGGGTGTGGAGACCCACACCCAGCAGCAACCAGTACCACATACCACAGTGCTGGGCGTGGTGGCTCACGCCTGTAATCCCAGCACTCGGGAGGCAGAGGCAGGAGGATTGTGATGTGAGTTTGAGGCTGAGCTCAGGGCCAGCCTGAACCACAAAG
>PVIR01046890.1:0-10067 GCA_004026965.1 Petromus typicus
AAGATTTAGCTATCACAAACTGAGCTGCTATGAACTTGTATGTACATATGTTGCTACAATATGATTCTTTTAATTCTTTCATGTATATTCCTAGCAAGGGAATAGCAGCATCAAATTTTGCCTCATTTATGACAGAATACTCTTTTGCTTATTCTCTGAAGCTAGACCTTGCATTTTTTCCTTTGCAATGAAGATAGTACAGGACATTAGAAAGTCTATACTATTTATCTCATTAATTAAAACACACCAACCAGTAATACATGAGGCTAATAAGATCGAAGTTGAAAATGACTTCTTTCATCTCTTATTCTGAGATCTTTGTCTCTAAGAAAGATACA
Organism: Petromus typicus; assembly: GCA_004026965.1. Classification (NCBI taxonomy): domain Eukaryota; kingdom Metazoa; phylum Chordata; class Mammalia; order Rodentia; family Petromuridae; genus Petromus; species Petromus typicus. Next base: position 339 of record PVIR01046890.1, read on the forward strand.
CATTTTGTTTTCAAGGAATTCTTTTACCTTCTTTGCTCTCTGGGATCTGTATAGAGCTGTCATTAACTCACACAAGCCTTTGCCTCAGTGATAATAGAAGTTAGAATTAGCAGAAATTTAAACAAGGGCACTCAGCATAAATTTACTTTTTGATTAAAAGTTTAAGAGAAACCAAAAAGAGAACGTCTCTGATAAAATCAAGCCGGTCTCCTAACAAAGAGAAGTAAAACCAGGTAGAAAAAAAATGTTAGCCTGAGAGGCTAAGCAGCCACAGGTCTGACGATGTGGACGAGACCGGCCCTTTTGGAAAAGAAAGAAACAGAGCCCAGTTTTATCAGGGCTGTGGCAGACTTGGGTCTGGTTATCATTATCTCAGCGCAGGGTTTGCAGCTGAAGCACAGTGGCTTGAAGGGAAATTTGGGATCCAAGGGCTCCAGACAGTCGCGGTACATGGAGCTCTACTGGAATCCCAGGGGACTCTGGGTTTGGGGTAACACAGACTTGTGGACACAGACAGAAGACCATGTAAATCTCTCAGTGTCTTTCATCTTGAAGGATGTTGAGATTAGGGACATTTAAAAATAGTAAAATTATTTTACCAATATTCCCTAAACACATAAAATAGCCAAAGTTTTAAGGTAATAAGGATGCAAAATTAAGGTCTTATTTGGCTTTTAGTCACCTATTGGGCATCGGTGAGCTCAAGTAAAGAGTTGTTTTTTCTTTTTTTCTTTTTTTTTTTTTCTTAGCAAAACCAGCTGTTAAGTCTTCAAATGCCTCAGAAGAAAATAAAAATTATTTGTAGCAGATGAAGAGTCCCAGGGTCTCCCTGTCCTCAGTTTCTATGATGGTCTCTTATTGTATTAAAACATTCAAATGAAAATGTCTTTCTGTATTGTCACATTCTATGCGGAACCCTGTTGTTGGGTGGGACCGTACAAACAAGACAAAAAAATAGTGCGTCTTATGATTTTACTCTAACCGGTGAGGGACCATTCCTTGGCGATGTTTTGTTTGTTTGTTGGCTTGCTTTTTTAAGGCTAAAAGGGAACTGAGTCCTTTTGTATTAGACGAATAAATGCAGGGAGGGAAAGATCTAACAAGTAGTCACGGGAAAGAGGGTCATCTTGTTTTTAGGCTCATGAACAGGCTGTAGAAGCTCTTTCCACCTCACCTTGGAGATCTAGAGAAGACTTAAACCATTTGACCTAATTGAATGCTAGGTTTCTGTAGCATCCAGCTACCATCTTCTAAAAGATGCCCTTCCCCAAGGACGTGCCCTTTTTCTTGGAGTTATTCCTCCCCTTCAGAGGTAGGCCCTCAGCAGGCATGTACATTATTATGTGACTCAACTCTGACTGTGGATGAGCAGCGCATGGATAGATACCTGACACAACTTCTGCCTGTGTGTTCTCCGGAATGACACAGAAGATTGGAAGTCAGCAGTGAAGCCCTATCAGTAATGAGGTGACTCTCAGGATGTCTCCTGAGCTCCTTCGAATGTGCATGCTCCCGCCTGTCTGCCATTCGCACTTGTAAGGTGGTCCAGGGTCCCTGGGTCCTTCCAGTGGATTTTCATGTTCTGGGAAGCTGCTTTGAAGTAGGTTTGGGATACTTGTTCTCAAAAAAGTCATCTTTAAGACAAGACTTAATGTATCTAATTACAGAATCATCAGCAGAAGGAAGCAAGGTTGAGGAGAGCTGAGTTGGCCAGAGACCAAGAGAAGCATCTCCTCAAGTCTCCGTGGCACAGTGAAGACTGGGGACTTAACCCAGTGCAGATAACTTGGTTTCAAATGACTAAAGGAGCCTTTTTTGTGTATGGCTCACCATGTGGGACCATGGCACTCTACTAGCTATGATTTCTGTGGCCACAATAAAATGACTGACTTTTTACAATTACCGTATGGTATCGTATAGTAGGAAGCATTGTAACTTACAGAGTATAAACCTAGGCCTTCAAGATGGACTGCCTATATTCAAATGCTGGCTTTATCACACACTATGAGAATAATACCTGAGAGAACATAGTCAGGAATAATCCACTACATACAGAAGAGAAACAGTACAAGGCCTGGCTCTAGGTTAATGCTCAGTGACTCTGAATTCATATCATGGGTTTCTCAGAAGCAAAAGTAACCAGTCAACTGAATACAGCATAATAAGCATCCCATTGTATTCTAATGCAAAAATAAACACATCACCCTGGGTCCAGATGTCTCTCAGGGCAAGTAGAAGCCCACGTACACTTTCTACTACAGCATGCTACCAGTTTCTACCCTTTCATCCCAAATTACAGTCAACAAAGGGAAATGATCAGCAACATAAGGATCTTTACTCTTAGAATTTATTGTAACTATTACCAGTCTTTAATTCAGTTTTTAAAAGTTGGAAGTCTATTACCAAAAGTTACAATGAGGCTATTTGCTCAATAATTTTTTAAAAATTGGTTTTATTGGTACATTTTATGTAAACATCATGATCACAGTCAACGTTGAGAATTTGTAGTAGTACATGACCCTACTTAATTCTCATTTTTTCCAATTTCTCTGCCCACTCTACAACTCCCCACAACCATATACATAAGATTTTTATCCTTTTTTACCATCAAATATTTTTCCCCTTGTGTACTATCCTGTACCCCCATTACCTTTAAATATTGTTGTTATTTCACAATATCTATCTATCATATATTCTAGAACTCATTTACACCTTCATATTCTAATACCAGAGAAAAGATACAGTATTTACACATCTGCAACCTATTTGTTTTACTTACAAATATGTCCTCAAGTTATGTCCATTTAGTATGAGTGACTCAAATTTATCATTCTTTATGACAGAGTTATACTCTATTTTATATAAGAAAATCACATCTTCTAAGCCGGGGATTTAGCTCAGTGGTTCCGGTGCCTGTCTTGCAAATGCAAGGGCTGGGGTTCAATCCCTGGTAACTACATAAGATACTGGGCATGGAGACTAATGCCCACCAGCAATCAGCATCACATACCACAGTGCTGGGCGTAGTGGCTCACACCTGTAATCACAGCACTCAAAAGGCAGAGGCAGGACAATTGCTGTGATGTGAGTTTGAGGCTGAGCTCAGGGCCAGCATGAACTACAAAGCTAGATCCTGTTTCAGAAAAAAAAAAAAAAAAAATCACATCTTCTTTTTCCAGTTTCTTGTTGATGGATATTTGGATTGTTTCCAAAATTTAGCTATCACAAAATGATCAGCTATAATCACGAGTGCACATATGCTGCTGTTATAGGAATCTTTTAATTCTTTCATGTATATACCCAGCAGGGGAATAAACTGGGTCAAATGCAACCTCTAAGCCTAGTTTTTTAGGAATCTTCAAACTGATCTCCACAGTGGATGCACTAGTCTACATTCCCACCAATAGTGGAGGAGGGTTCCTTTCTCCCCGCAGCCTCGACAACATTTATAGTTGGCTGATTTCATAACAGCAATCATGCTCATTGATTTTTTTTTTTTTTTTTGCATGCCACACAGTCCTTCTTCTGAATTTGGTATTTGGAGAAAAAAGAGAAAATGTCATCAGGAAAATTCTCTTCCCAGCATCATGGTCATGTGCAGGTGGGAGGCAAAGTGGGAGGCAGAAATGTACAGAGGAAGAAGCTTTTTATTTCCTCAGGGATATTTGTCTGTCTGCTGGTTTCTTCTGGAGGGACATAAATAGAGAGCGAACAGAGAGACACCACCAGGAGTAGTGTTGAGGGTGGGGATGTTTGATCATTCTCTGAGTAAATAGGTTGGGAACTACAACCCAAATCATAAGCTTACTTTCCCCACAGAACAATTGCTGAGTTTTAGGATGAAAGAGTGAGTGGAAAGCTACATGAGAAAAACAAAACAAAAATTCCACTAGAGGGGCAATGCCTGAAATAAAGTAAGACAAAACTCTTCTCCATTGAAGCTCTTTGGGCAAAATGCAAAACAGTGAAGCTTAAAAGCCTGTGAAGCTTCATAGCCTATGGACAGAGGAAACTGTTAGTCATTGAAACAGACAGAAAAATGGAGCAAATGGTCAATATATTTAAAAATGAAAGCTAATGGCATAGAACATTGTGAATGCACTTAACATCATTAAATTGTAAAGTGAAAATTTGTTAAGATGAGGGTTTTATGTTATGTGTGTTTTACCATAATAAAAGCACATAAATAAAAGGCAAAGTACAGATATGTAGAGATTGAGTCAAAAAAGACTTTTAAATAACTATAATTCATATGGTCCAGAAAGCATAATGAAAAGTACGTAAAACAAATGAAAATAAATAGAATTTCAAATATGAATTGGAGCCTAGATATGTTAAGTGAGACATTCTGAATCAAGATAAGCATCCAAGTTTACAAAAAACACAACAGACAAGATTATTAGATGTCATTAGTTATATGAAAATTGAAGTATTGGGCCGGGGAGTTAGCTCAGTGGTTCTGGAGCCAGTCTTGCAAGCGCAAGGACCTGGGTTCGATCCCTGGTAACCACATACCATACTGGGCATGGAGACTCACCCCAGCAGCAATCAGTACCACACACCACAGTACCGGGCGTGGTGGCTCACGCCTGTCATCCCAGCACTCGGGAGGCAGAGGCAGGAGGATTGCTGTGATGTGAGTTTGAGGCTGAGCTCAGGGCCAGCCTGAACCACAAAGCAAGATCCTGTCTAAAAAAAAAAAAAAAGAAAAAAGAAAATTGAAGTATTTCAAGAAACAAATATGAATTTAAAAAGAAGAGAAGCTATGTGAGTAAATATATGAGTTACGAGGCCTGGTTTCAAGTGTGCATCGTGGAAATCGTGGAGAGCAGAGTGGGTCAGCACAGGGAGACAGTGACAGGACGAGGCCAACACCTTCTCGGAAGCTTCTAAAAGTATCAACCCACAAATTTACGAAGCTTGTCAAAATCCACAAAGGAAGGAAGAGAGGAGGAAAAACTCAAAGGCCGAAGGGAAGGGAGGAAATTACCAGCAACATATTCGGTAAAGCTTGTGAAAATCCAAAGCAGAGAGAAAATCTAAGAAGCAGCAAGAGGACAACACATTTTTCCCTTCAAGGAAAAGTAATGAGCCCAACTGAGCAGCAGAAATTAGGATTGAAATAACCATACAGATAGGGGCAGGCTTTAAAGTGACGGCAACTGAGGGCCTAGAAATCCATTCACAACTAAAGCAGCATTCAAAAGCTAAAGAAAGACAATAATAATGTTAACAAGCAGAAATGGAATAAATCCTTTATCAGGAGATGAGTAATGAATAAATAGTAAAGAAGATAGTGCAGGTCAAAAGGAAAAATGTTCCAGTTGGAAGAATGGGGTTAGAGAAAATCCAGAAACACTAGTAATTTAAATATGTGAAGAGAGAGTAATATTGGACAAAGTGAAACAAAAGGCCAACTTTATATTGTCTTTAAAAGAGATACATTTTAATTTTAAGGACATTGTAAAAGTAAAAGAATGAGAATAGATACAGTATATAATTATTAAATAAAAAGAAGTGGTTTGGCTAAACTAACCTTACATGAAAGTGAATCAAACATAAGAGGCATTGTTAATGCCAAAGAGCAATCTTTCCTGTACATGAATAGGCGATTTAACATTAAGCCATAAAATCCTAAGTGCACATGTGCTTAGCAATAGAAAATGTATGACAGGAAAAATAAGGAGAGTTGAGACACAAATTACAACAGAATAGTTCATACACCTCTTTCTATGACCAGCGAAGTAGCAGATGAAATGTCAATAAAATATGAGTAACTAGGTTGACCTAACTCATCTACACAAAATATTATAGCCAGCAAATTCAAATTGTATGTAGAATATTTTTAAATAAACTGTATGCTGGAATACAAAGCATATCTCCTAAAATACAGGGGATTAGAATAACACAGAAGATGCTCATGCACGTGGAAATTTAATTAGAGATTAGTAGCAAACAAATAATGGACATCGCCAAATAGCTATAATAAACAAGGCACTTATAAATAACTCATGAGTCAAAAATAGAAAAATAATAAAGTTTAAAATTCAATTATAATGAATGTATAGCACAATAAAATGTGTGGTATGAAACTAAAATATTCATTCATAAAATATGGAGTTCTTTCATTTTAGCAAAATAAGGAGAATACAAACTTAGCATATAAATTTCCATCGTAACAACTTAGAAATAAAGGACACTCAATTACCTCTAAAGAATGAAATGAGTAAAATAAAATAACGCAAATAAAAATCTGATGTCCAAGAAAGAAAAGCAAGAAAATCCAGGGTTCATCCTTCAAAAATACTAAGAATTATTAAGTACACATGACAAATAGCAATTATCAAATCAAGGATGAAAAGATGATGGGCCTAGAAATTTCATGGGTGTTAAACCATAGCAAGATAACTTAGGATAAATTTATGCTAATAAATCTGATAACTAAGATAAAGGCTCATCAAAATGAACATAGGAAGCAAAAATTAAAATGTACTTGGCCTCTTGAAGAAAGGTAGATCCAATTCTGGTGGGGCAGAGCCTACCATAATCTCAGCACTCAAGAGGCTGAGGCAGGAGAATACAAGTTTTCTCAAGGCTAGCCCAATGTACATTGCAAGACTGCATCACACACACACACACACACACACACACACACACACACACACGCACACGCACGCCTGCACACATGCATACAATGCAATTAAATTCATAATTTAAGCTAATTAAAACCCTTCTTATAAGTAAAACACCAAGCATCAATAACTTCTCTGTCAAGTGTTTCAAACATTTATTGGCCCCAATTTCTTTCTGACTTTGAAGTGAAATATACCTCCCTTTAAAATGAAAAACTATTTGTTTGGCAAATAAACTAATGGCGAAAATAAATGGCTATTTCCCTCTGGGAAGCCGGTTCGTTTTGATCTGCATTCATCAGTCTGAGCTGGTTTTCTTGGGCTCTAATATCAAATTTCTTCTTTCTCCTTGACTTTTTCTCAGGCCTGAATCATCAAAATGGCCCCAGGCATATAGTACAAGGAAATGTGAATTCGGTTATTATATTTGATTAAACGTTTCCAAAGTATTTGCTTTACTTTAGGCACAGGTTCCCAATTCTCAAAAGGTAGTTGATCTAACACATTTACTTGTGCCATACGTGAGATTTTATAATAATCATGAACATACTGTTTTCAAAGGAATAGAAAAAAGGCTGGGGAAATGTCTGAGAAGAAAGTGGATCTGTGTGCACGCGTGTGTGTGTTTCTTTTTTCTGCTGCGTTTTCAGGGCTCACATTTTCCCTTCTAGGACACAGACTTGCCGCTAGAGGGCACCATATAGCTCTTCTTCCACAGTCCTAGTTGAGTTTCTCACAAGAACGCACCAGGGTTTGCTGCTCATTGATCAACACAGCACATGTCAACCTGTTCTGAAGGAAGACACGAACCTGTATTAACCTTCTGGTGACCTTGAACTAAACACTCTTTGCCTTCCTGTGTGTTGTGGTCCTAGAGGCGGCTGCTCAGAATTCAGATTGTTCTTTGTTCTGCCCCTCTTTCCACTGATCGCCTCCTCAGCTCGCTTTCCGCTGTGGTTTGCAGTCCGTGTGTTTGTTTGGGAGCGTTTGCCCTTATGGTCTTGGCTAATAACTCATGATCAGAACCTGCTGATTGTCTCCACGGAGCACAACCACTATCTCTCTGTTCAAACTCATTTTTCAGTGAAAAATGTCTTGGGTTTGCATCTGCGCATCTTTTTCATTGTTATTTGACTAGTGATTAGTGATCTTCATCTTGTTCCTCAAGGACTTTACACCGTGTGAGGTCTTCTCAGAAACAAGAAAGCTCACAGCTCCACAACAGCCTGGGTGTCCTGAGCTTCGGCCTCCACAGTCAGATGATTTTTGCCAAGCTTGGCAGATTTTAGCTCCTGTGTTGCCTTATCCATTAAATTGATGTAAAGTATACTATCAGGAAGTCGTCATCTCATCGAGTTCATGCAAAGAAAATGTGACCTGGGCAGTCACGTGAAGTTAGCATTTTCTAGTCTTAGCTAAACAGAGAGTCATGTATCTTTATTGACAGCGTTTCTCGACTGCAGTCTGTAAGCAGCTGCCCGGGACCGTGATAGTGGCTTCGGGGAGGTGGACCCGAGAGATAAAAGCACGGAGGCCAGGGACTAGTGCTCTCCATCTCCCTCTGCATTCCTCTTGCCTGACTTTGGAGCCAGCTCAGCGTCCAGAATGCAGGGGAACATTACAGTTGCAGTGCTATTGTCCGGTGAGTGAAATTTTAGCCTAATCTTATTACAAATTTGATGCTTTTTTCATCTTGAGGATATCAGAACCCAGATGAAAATACGAACTATTCCCATTTGTCTACCTTATTTAAATAAATATATGCAAAGTAATATTTCAGATACCAATCTGGTAGATGGATTTTGTTGGAACTTGGATAGTGATGGGGTCATCGCACCAGGGAGCCTGGTAATTGTTGGCAGAATCACCATTTTCTAGTATAAGAAGTTTGCCAGGGTTCTAAGTGTAGCTGAAATGAAAGGAATTTTATTAAATATGATGTCTATTTGTGTGCCCAAATCTGTTGCCTGGTTTGATTTGTGAGATCAATTATAAATGAAATAGTTGTGTGTGTGTGTGTGTGTGTGTGCGCACACACACACACACAAACCACATCGTACTGTACCACCGCAATGCACTCAATACTTGTGGAGTGCTTTTGCTATTGCGTTGAGGCAGACAGCAATACAGGTGCTTATATAATCTGTTTTCTAATATCCATCAGACCCCCAGATGTTGGCTACCTTTGAGCCCAGTTCCGACTTTTCCTCCTGTCTCCTTATTTATCCACTACTCTGCTCTGTCCTCTAAGGGGCTTAGATAGTGCTGGTTTCTAACATGTATTCCTCCCGCGTTAGTTTCCTGTAGAGTTCTACAGGCATGGGCCACCGCTCCTAGCTTCATTTCTTATTTATTTCTTTTAGAAAAGTTCCTGTTCTGATTCTTTGCTCACTTTTCTTTGGATTTCTTTTCTTTTTTTTAAATCTTTATTGGTACATTAAATATACACATCATGATTGCACTCCATAGTGGGGATTTGTACCAGTATAAGACACAACTTAATTCTCATTTTTTCCCATAGCCCTACCCACCCTACCACCCCCCCATATACATAAAATTTGTTTCCTTACTTTTTTGTTACAATCTCAACATTTTTCCCCTTCACCCTATTTTACATTGAGCATTTTCTATTTCACAATATATAACATACAATGCTAGGACTCATTTAGATTTCTTATTTTCTATGTTGTTGAGTGCCATACATATTCTGACTATTAATCCTCTGTCAGATGAGAAGTGTCAAATATTATCTCCTACTGTGTAGATTGTGGGAAGCATGTTTTAATGTAATTTCCCCATATTGTTTTTACAGCTTATACTATTACGTCAAGTTCTGTCCTTGCAACTACAGCTGTGACTTCTTCAGCAACCACTACAGAATCACCAGTACCAGGTAGGAGCTATACATTTTACATAATAAATTTCCAGCCATTGTTTTAATCACCATGACTTTTATAAGTACTTATCTGGGCAGTTTTCTGTGGTGAGTGAACTAACCTAAAACAAAAAATGCAAGAACACACTTGAAGTGACTCTGGGGATGGGATTGTCGGGCATATTTTGTGAGCTGCTTTCTAAACTTTGTAAGGAGGGAATC
>PVIR01046891.1:0-10052 GCA_004026965.1 Petromus typicus
GGGGTGGTAGGGTGAGTAGGGCTATGGGAAAAAATGAGAATTAAGTTGTTTCTTATACTGGTACAAATCCCCATTATGGAGTGCAATCATGATGTGTATATTTAATGTACCAATAAAGATTAAAAAAAAAAAAGGTGAGTTGATAGTGTTAGAGGAAAAAAACATTTGTCCATATTATTAAGAACTTTTGGAGTATAAAATTCATAATAATTATAGAAAAATTCTATTATATTCTTAATTATTAGTTTCTTAAGGATTTGGTATATGTTGTAAGAACTTTGATACTAATTTCTCAGTTTCAATTTAATTGGCTTCTTGTATCAAAAATGTATTTTGATATAATTTACATTTTATTAAGTTTGTGAAATACCTATTTTCATTGTTTTTTGTTGTATTGCTATCCCATAGGCCCACAAATTGATAAAAATCACATAATTGTAAGTGATTAAGCAATTCCAAATTCCTTTCAGTAGTAGAAAATTGTTACTGAAATTATAAGAAAAATGTTTCTAAGTATTAATCTGTTATGAATATATTTATTTAAATATACCAATTTACAGATCTAGCAAGTCCTTTGCTATAAAAATATCAAACATCTGAGTCTTTGGTGTCCCACTGATTTCAAAATTCCAGACCCAGATATTTTTGTCAGTTCAATCATAACCATAATGTCATAAGAACTGTGAAATTCATCATACCCTGATATAATTTAGAAAAGCCTTTAGAAAACTATAATCTTTATGTAAAGCTATTTCAGAGTTTACATTATATAGCAATTCTCATCTGAATAATTCCACAGTACCTGACAATAAGGGCTATAATATTTAAGTAGTTGAAGTAAGGAGATAGTTTATTCTTTTTTAAAAAGAAATAAAACCAACACATATTAAAAGCCCTTAGGTAGTTGAAAGTGAATAATGCACTTAATCTGTTGAACTTAAGAAATAGAAATGATTAACACTTGTTTATCTTGTCTGACATGAAGACTACAACCTACTTTTCAGATCAATTCTTCAGTAAGCAGTTATTCAAGAATGTATTTCTCTATTGGTACCAATATATAGCATACAACATATTGTACAACTCTAAAAACATATACTACAAAAAATGCATGCAAACATTATCTTTAACATTGCATTGCAACATACCAGACAACACCCACCATTTCATTTAAATTAAAAAACTGACACCCCCAAGTGTTGGAGCACCCGTGACGCAGCAGGAACTGTCATCCATTACTGTCTGGAGTGCAAAACAGTATGAGCATTTTGGAAAAACCATTGGTACTCTCTTATAAAGGTAAACAGTCTTACTCTAAGAATTTGCAAGTATATAATTACCACTTCACTTCCATGTGAAGAAAATGAGTGTCTCCTTAGAGGAACAAGTCTGAGGTCTTTTCCTTAGGAATTAAAGTGAAGTAAATGAAGCTCATTAGCCAGTCCATAACCATAGAACACATGACCTATCCCAGCATTGCACTCAAGGTAACCTGACCTTCCTCAGGCTAATCTCCCTGCATTTCATTCCTATAGTCACACTTCTGGTTTCTACTGCTTTTGCTGTACACAGAACACACTCATACACACACACACACACACACACACACACACACACACATTTTTTCTTTGATCTTTTCTTTTCTCTTTATCCTCAGGCTTCAAAAGAACTACTGTGAGTGTGAGCTATGACATTCTCACCCAGGCTTCTAGGATCACACAGACAGAAGAAATTAGTGACAGGCTATTTTATTCTGTTCTTTTTTCTTACCTAGATTTTTACTTTCTTGCTTGTTTTTCTTAATATTTTAAAATTTACTCTTTTTTGCTTTTTATTTTATATTTGAATCTAGTTATTCTCTCTGCTTTTTCATTTGTACTATTTTCTTCACTTTGAAGTTATTTCTTTTCTAGTGCACTCCTCCCTAACCTCTCCATTTTCACTTTTTCTGATCACCACATATTCTTTTTTAAAAAAAATCTTTATTGATACATTATGAATACACATCATCATCACATTCAACATTGTACCAGAATATGATATGACTTGATTCTCATTTTTCCCTTCCACCCCTGCTCTGCAACCCTCCACTCCCTATATACATAATTTTTATTTCCTTTTTTCTTTATTAATATCACATTCTTTCCCCCTCATTATTTGCCCCTACACTCTCTTTCCTTTTAAATATTTATAAACACTGGATTCTCTCCAGAAGCACACTCTCATATAAGGATACGAGCACCATATGATTATTTGGGAATTGACCCTGGGAAGCATCAGTGAAAGGTTAAATAGTAATGAGATAGAGAAACAGAGAAAACTGTATGGAGTTGTCCATAACCTGTCCATAACCTGTCCATAACTGAAGTGCTACCATGAGGGGGACTTTTACAAGACAAGGTAGAATATTCTTCAGAGTAAATCACCTACACCATAAGGAAGATCAAATATTGATTCACAAACTGCTGTTTCTTTTTGTTCCTGGATGTGTAAGTGACTCAGCTCCTCCTCATACTCCCACCTTGACCATAGGTGAGCCGTGTGTACACTGTACACAGAAAACTAATGCAATGAGTTGAGAGAAGAAATAGAAAAGCATTTAACTCAAGGGAATGAACACTCAATTATGGGCACATCACCACTAGCATCTGCCTTTTAAACTCACACTTTAATGGTTGAAGGTTGACTGCTTTGAGTCCACAGGTAACATTTGAAAGATACTTTAGATGCATGTATAAATGATATCAATAGAAGAATAAAAAAAAAAGTTTTTTTCTGAAAATAAACACTAAAGCTGTGTTAAAAAAATGTGCTCTATTTATGCATGCATGCAAATATATTTGTTTTTTGTACAAGTGGATAACAGTCACGTATTTATCATTTTGAAGACTTTTTAGAGACCTTTTTGAACATATAATCTAACTCAGTTTCTTTTATTATTATGTCACTTTCTTTTTTTTTTTTTTTCAAAAATATATTTCTAAGGAATGATCACACTTGAAAAGCCACAGGCTAATGTTAAGTGTTGAAAAGTGGAAACCATTCCAATATTTCTTCTGTTTTTCACTACACTCTCTATGATAGACTTTATAAGTTAATATGCTAAGATATTATTTCTTACTAAACTCTAGTATAATATACAACTTATTTCATTTATTTAAAGTGAAAATTTCAATGCAAAAGCTCTGTTAAAAGAATATTAACTACTAGACGACAAACAAGGAATATTCTCCTTAATAATGAGTGTTCAAAACTCAATCATTTTTCCTCTTCACAGCAGGCAAATTCCAAAATTAAATTGCTTGACCATGAATGAAGAGATGAGAAGTTTTATTGCCCCAAATATGAATTGGGTTGCATATCAAAGCTGATATTTATCAGCTAAAAGATGATGTTTGGATAAGAACAAATTATTTTGTATTTATTCAATGTATAGATACATTCAAGTAAAGAATGGCTCTGTAAGCAATATTTTAATTCTTCTGTGTGAAATATTTATTCTTTGGTAATGCAAAGTGTAATTGTGCTTTGAATTGAGTGCCTAATCCTAGGCTATAGTCTCTGAATGACATCTCCTGTAACGCAGAATAGTCCAAAATATCCAGTATGCTATCTAATCTTGTGCTACTGAAGACCTTAGAGTCACCAGTAACAGCCATAATAATGTCTTGAGACCAAAGAGTCAAATATAGCCTCAAATCAGCTTTTTAATTTTTTTTAGAAAAATGGAGATCAACATGTTTTACAATAAACCAGGAAGATTTCTCTTTTTTTGAAAAAAATATTCCTGTTTTGAGATTACAATTTTTGACAGTTTTTTCCCTATCATTTCCCTTCTGCTTTTACTGGCTGTATAAAATAATTATGGTTTACCTTTAAGTTGGCTTTAAACTAAGTTTCCTAGCCTTTTAGTCTTCCATGTGGCTCTGAAGTTTTATTCATGTTCTCCTTTCTTGTTTCCACAGTAGAGATTAATTTTCCATTTAATGATCTTGTATTTCACAGTGAGAAAACCATCTTCAAAGATATTATTGCACTCTACAAGGCAGGAGCTCCAAATTCTCTAAGCTTCATAGAAAGCAAAATATTGATTCAGCCAATTTTGACTGAATCCATATGTGCTGAAGATGTGTTTTCAGTCATTGTGATAGAGTCATGAACAAAAGAGTTATAGACCTGGGCTTGTTCAGCTCAGTCTGGTTGACTGGATAACAGAAAAAATGTTCAGTGTGACTGAAGAAATATATCTTTAAAGGGTAAATCAGTTTTTTCCTGAGAAGATAAAAAACAACAAAAAAAAAGCAGTTGCTATTAATTGCAATATGTTCTCCATTATAGCATGCTGCTTAACAAAGGTGATTATACATAGCAATTTTCAAAGGCGCCCCCACTTGACATCTGGGTGTAATCGTTGACATTCTCTTCCACTTTTAGAAAAGCTTCCTTATTTGAGAACTATATTTTAATCGCCATCATGTCCAAAGCAAAACATAAACACTTAGCATTGATTGTTACTATAGTAATATTTCCAAGAACCAAAAAGGAAAATAGAATGGCATGCTTATTTTTAAATAATTCATATTAGAGAAACAGCACAGGTAACATTAGATTGATTTGAATTTATAAAGAACTTTGGGTTCTTTCATTTTTAACCAGAAAGAAAGCTCATTAAATCAAATTTCTGTAAGAACTTTATTTAAATCTGACTTTACTAGAAAATGAAATCATGATTTTAATAGAAATGAAAAATACACTGATATTTGTGTATTGAAGTCCTACAAAAGATAATAAATTTTAAGTAATCTGTATAGTATTAATTATGCAAATTTACAAATTCTTACAAATTTATATGAGGTAGACTGTTTTGTTTGTCACACATATTTTTGATTTTGGATTTGGACTATATTTATCTGTAAATTATTTACACATAGAAAATTAAGTAGATTTATATTTTTTTTTAGTTTATCAAACATCAGATGGCCTCTAAGAACTTCATGATTTTAAGAAAAACCAGTGAACATAATAACGGAAGAGGATCTCTGAGAAAGATCTCAACAAGAAATTACTTACACAGCCATAGCAGATGTTACTTTGAAAAATGTTCTGGGGATGTCAGATGTTATAAGATATGTTGGGGGGACTGTTTTCCAATTGGAGATTGAACCTACATCTTTCCTCTGGGTTGCATTGCCATCCCGTTTTTTAAAAAAATTTCTGTTTTGGAATAAGATCTTACTTAGTTGCTAAGTCACCCAGCTTGGGCTCAAAGTAGCAATTTGTCCTGCCTCTGTGTATGATAATTTTCTTTTTCCATAAAGCATAGCATACTTCTTTACAGATGATTGATTTTCCACAGTGAAATATCCTGAAAGTGTTCAGTCCAGGGACATGGCATGATTACCTGTCTTAGAACTGGCAAAAAAAAAATATATATGATCTTTAATCTTTGACTAGTTTGTAGTTTTGTTGTTCTTTCACTTAATTAAAGGCTGTGTAACAAACACTTTACATTACAGTAAAAATAAAATACCAAGCCACATAGTATTAAATCAGACAGTAGGTAGGACAGTGAACTTAAAGCACTTTGAGAGAGTTTGGGCTGCTTTAGTTGTAAACAATCCCTATTTTACTGTATTGATTCCTTTGAAGGAACAACTGTTGAATTTATAAATTCCATGTTGAATAAAATTAATATGAAAATCTATATTTCATACTGAATAAAAAGGAAGACTGCTCTAGCTACTTGAAATGGCTAGAAAAAAAATCTTAGTAGTGCTGTCCAGCAAAACAATACAATGTAATTCATCATAATGAGGCATAAAATAACTAGCTGATGTATGTTAAGAAATAAGTGAAAGTATTTGACAAAAGTTAACTCCATAAGTCAGAAAGAGGTGGATCATGATATAACTGGACTACTGAAAATTTAACATGAAGTCTTTGCTCCCAGACAAAATAGAAAAACATGAATCACATTCACCGTCTTTTGTGAAACAAACACAACCAACTGCAGAGTATAATAAATACAGGGTTTTTGACCATTGAACTTTAGGCAGAGAAACTGATAGAGAGAAAAATTGAGATGAAGTCTTTCCAAATATTGGTTTTGGTTTACTGTCTGTAGGATTGCCCACATACCAGACAAAGTAATTCAATGTAAAGCTGGAGATTTCTTCACGCTGTAGAAACAGATCAGAGATTCTAGAAAAACCCAGTCAATGTGAGTTTTCAAAATGCTTCCCCCTCAAGAAAAGTGTTGCAAGAAAGCAAGAAAGCAAGCCTCTTGAGTCTGCAGAGGGTCCAGATTGTGGGCTGAGGACTGCACAACACACAGAACAAAGAAACTATGCACCTTTAGCAAAAGAGTCACTTAGACGATGGGGGGAGAAATAATATCTGAAATAAATATAAAATTATGAAAATTTCTTTTTCTATTACCCAAAGTGCAGGAGCCAGCTGGGCAAAGCAACGAGGTAACTGAGCCAAGGGGCTAGGATGAGAAATAAATCTAGACAGGAAAGTAGGGTTGGAAGGGCTCATCAGTCAATACTGAGTGAGTACCACATTTATTTACCAGCCTCCTTTTATACATTTCTTAAATACTGCCTATGTGCCGACTAGCTTCATTTACCTGTACAGGAAAAATAAGGTTACTGAAAAAGGGCATAATCCTTGGTTTGTTTGTCTCAAAGTTAATCATAAAGAACTGGTGGGCGGGGTGTGCTGACAATTGTCTTCATTTAATCTGCCACGAAGGTGTGTAGAGGTTCTTAATTTAATCTAGCAAAGGCAGTAATTATCCTTGAGGAGGGTAAACAATATTGGGCTCTGATCCAGAAATCAGGCTGACTTTTCTCTCCTGCATAGGCAGCCATGCCACTGTAGGCAACGACTCCCAATACCAAAGTAAAAATCATTTGAAGTTATCAGCCACTGAATAGAGGACTGATATAGAGAGGTAATACCAGACTAAAACTAAATATGATTCCATGGTACTGCCATTTTAAAAGCAACTGAAAAAAGAATACAGTTAGTTTTGATGACAGCACTATTCTTAAACAAAGCTCAAGAATATTTCTAGGAAGAGTAAAATATCGAACACACAGTAATGTAAAACATACAATGTCTGCCATCCAGTGAGTAGTTGCAAACCATACAGAAAAAAAAAAAGAAAGTAGAAGACAGATGTGGAATGATAAAAAATAAAAAATCTATCATAATAGGAATCATAAGTGAAAGCATGGAAGGAATTAGCAGACAAAAATGTTAAATCATTTCAAAACTGCCTTTCATATCTTGAAGAAGCTAGAGGAAAAGAATTTACATAATATATAATAAAAACTTAGCTTGAACTTCAACACAAAAACTGCAAGGTCTCCAATAAAAGTCTCCTTAAAAAAAGAAAAGGATTACAAAAAAGATAAATGAACTGAAATGAATAACAACAAAGCCTAGATGGAATACAAGATTCTCATGAAAAATAATAGAATGGATTAAATAAATTGTCCCAAATCACTGCAAGATTGTTAGCATGACTAGTCTCACTGTACCCTCCCATCATACCTGATAAAATTGAAAAATTCAACTGTAAGACAGAGAAGACAGGAGAAAATCTTCCAGTTATGCAAGCTCACTAGTACACAGCTGAAACAGCTGAGTTCAGCTCCCAAAAGTAACAAGAAGCAGTCTCAGGAGTCCACCCAGACTTTCTGGACACTTCACTCAATGGCAGGCAAGAAAACACTGGAGGAGAAGAAGCTCCAGCACCTGTTGACACATACATCCTGTTAGTAACAAACATACAGGACTAGAGTTTTGTGCCTCTCCAAGTCTCACCACATGTAAATGGAGGGAAGAGAATACAGTGCTTATAATTTGACCACAAGGTATAAATAGGATTGAGAATTCTACACTTGCTGGAATTTTACATGTGTTTTAAAATATTTTTCTTTTCACTTGTTGCTGTATGTGAAATACAGAAATAATTAATTACTGTTTTAGATTATATAACAGTATTCATTGGTATGACAAGTTAACCCTAGCCAAAAACTGAGTATGGGCTTTTCAAATATAGCCTTTATCCTTAACATATTTGTTTATTTTGACCTTCTTAGAGCTTCCCTCAATATTCTCTTTCTTCCTCTTTCCTCCTCAAAAGATAACTTCTTGAATCTCTCTTATTTGTCCCTCCATTTCAGAAATAAAATTAATATCAACATATTCCTCTTCTATGTCTTCAATTTGATTTTCTTCTTCTTTAATTATTTCTGTGCAACGTTCCTCCTTTCCTTCTATCTTTCTACTTTTCTCATTCTTTATATTCCAGTCTATTTGGCATCAATATTATTTCATTTTCTGTCTCTGTTATGGAAAAATCGTACAATTTTTAAACAAGTTTTATATTGCATGATTGATATACGGTTGATATTATAGTTGGTAATATACCATATAATATTCCTTTCTATGCAAGATAATGAGAGGTCCTGTTATATTAAAGACTGTGAGTAGCTGCAAAAACTCTAAAATATAATCAAAGCCAAGTTCACATCCCTAAGTGACATATGCTAGTTAAAGAGATTTATACCCATGATAGCAGCAGAGTTTTCTATGATAATTTATCTTCAGTCTTCAAACAGTGGACACATGAGAAAACAAGGCACTTCCAAACTTTACTCCCCAAAGCTGATCTCACAAATACTGAAACAGTGGAAATTTGAGGCAAATAACTCAAAATTCAAGAGGTTAAAAAGTTTGCAGACATGATAAAGAAACATTATGCATAAGATTTTCAATTATCTCAAAGATGTAAATAAATAGACAAAGCACTTTGGTAATACATTCAAGTTTAAAGAAGACAAATAAAATATTGATTGAATTAAATGAAACAAGCTGTGAATGACCACTTTAGTAAACAATTATAGGTTATGAAAATGAATCAGTCAAAATTTCTGGATTAAAAACAAGTAGTTGAAAGAATAAGGTAAGAATAACAGCCAATAAAGGGAGAGACTTTTAAGACTTAAAGAAGTCAGTGTAGTAAATCATGTGATCCATTACACCCTAAAAGCAACAAAACATTATGAAGGTTGGACCCAATAGCTCCTAGATGACAAGAACAGCAACGCAAAATTATAGGCAGCAATAAAAATTTAGATTAAACCAATTTATTTAATTTTATTCATCAATATAATAGCAGAACATTTTTTTCAAACTTGGTCTGGCAATGATCTGGCCAGTGAGCCATATAGAAACCCAATAGCTTGACGAGAAAAGAACACTTTCATGACACATTGTAATCAAGCTCTCAGGAATTCAGCACAAATAGAACATATTCAAAACTGTTGGGGTAAAACAGCAAGTCACATACAAGTGTTAAGCCTGCCAAAATGACAGCACATTTCCGAACGTAAATGTTAATAGCAAGAACAATTTCAACTGAAGATTTTCAAACCCTCAAGAGGAACAAATGTCAATCCACATCATTATATCTTGCAAAATTATTCTTTTAAAAAAATTTAATCTTTATTGGTACATTACAAATACGCATCATGATTGCACTCCATAATGAGGATTTGTACCAGTATAAGACACAACTTAATTCTCATTTTTCCCATAGCCCTACCCACCCTAATACCCCCCCATATACATAAAATTTGTTTCCTTACTTTTTTGTTACAATCTCATCATTTTTTCCCCTTCTCCTTATTTTACATTGAGCATTTTCTATTTCACAATATATAACATACAATTCTAGGACTCATTTACATCTTTATTTTCTCATACCAGAGAAAAGATGTGATATGTACCTATCTGTGTTTGAATCATTTATACTTAAATGGACATACCTTGAGGATATCCTCATAAATGCAAAATTATTCTTTAAAACTGATGGAGACATATCGCTCACAACAAAATACATCAAAAGTAATTTTATTGCCAGCTAGTTATCATTTCATGAAGTAATCAAATCAATCCTAGTGAAGATAGAGAGACCAACATCACCAAAAAGCCAAAAAGAAAAAGTAAAACTCTATTTGGAGAGTAGTTGAACA
>PVIR01046892.1:0-10051 GCA_004026965.1 Petromus typicus
ACCAGAAGGGCACTGTAACTTCAAGCAATCAGTGGGAACACTTATGGGTACAGTTTCTACTGGAGAAACGATGTGAACGGCACATTCTGCATCATCGAAACTGATGCAGTTCACCCTTCGGAGAAGACGGAATGGCTGGACCTCACTGGCTTCTAAAGTCAGAAGTCTTCAGGATTCTCACTTAAACCTGGGCTCAGTAACTGACTGAAATTAACTCCAACTGTGAACTCTGGACTGGAAGAAATTCAGGGGAAATGAAGTTCGTCAGTCTGTGATCTTGAGAAGGAGCCACTGGGGGCGCAGGTGAAGAAGGTCATGAGGAACATGGAGTCTCCCTCAGCTCACGCCGTCAGCCCACGTGACTCGGGTCCGTGCAGAGTTTCCCCGTGGCAGGGCATCCCCTCTGCAGGGGAGTCTGAGCATTTCCTCCCCAGTAAGGTGGAGAGGTCCCACTGCCCACCCACCGCTTCCTGCTCCCGTTCCTGAGAGATGAGGAGCTGATCCTGAAGCCTGTGTCGCTGTCTGAAGTGGAGGCCACAAGCTGTGGGAGCAAAAACGCCACAGAACGCGACGAAGTGAAGCATGGAAAGTCCGGGTCCTATGTCCCTGTTGAACCACCAAACCTAGCATGCACCCAGACTTCGTGTGAAGCAGATAATAATGTCCCTCTGGTCGAAGTGAATGTTTGTTGACTTTTCTGTGGGAGGCCAAACATTTGTTAATCAGTATAGTTCCACGACTGTATTATGGTTGCCAGTGTCAGGCTCTGTAATTGGCCCATGACTCCTCAGCTTGGATGAGACCCTTAGTCCTTATCCTATTATCCAAATCCAAGGCCCTCAAGTAAAACATGCACCCATAGACCTAGCCTGTCACCGGCAGGTCTGGAGTTGGTGCCAAAGCACGACAGATAAAAAGACACGAAGCTGAGCAGCACAGTCGTAGTACAGGAGGACAGGGACAAAAAAGGAGAGAGGAGAGACGAGATCCGAGTCCCTAGAGACACTTTTTAAGGGGTGCCCTCATGTTTTTCAGACTCAGCGTGTTCTGAGTGAGAAGCCACCGTGCACCAGATCTCCATCATCACACCACTCCGGACAGGCTGAGTCCCGTCAGGGCAGCCCCTCGGCCACATGGCACAGGCGTGTGAATGACCGACGGCTTCTTGCATTGGCTGTGCGTGACTTGGCTGCATCCAACATACTTTATGATTAGCTTAGATCCTGACATTCTATCATGTTCCCTGTCAAGAGGCCAACTGGTTCTTGGAACCCTGCACACCGAGTGACATATAACAGAGCCCTCCAATGAGGCGGCACCCTGCCAAGTGCCCTTAAATGAAGGTCCTTCTTCCCCGCCCACCTCCACTGCACTGGTCTGGCCGGCCGGCCTGGCAGCAGACGTCTAGGAAGGAAAGGTCACGATCCTCAGCCAGCACCCACGGCTCTCTTCAAGGAGGCCTGTTACAAGGTATGGGGCTGTTTACAACGCAGCTGCCTCTCGTCATGAGCATCACCGTGTGGGGAGCTAGACGTGGGGTGGGGCATAGCAGGGTGCCCCAGGAGCTGGAGGAACCTTGGCACAAGGCTGGGGGAACAGCCACCAAAATGACGCCTTGCCTCTGCAGCTCCATGCTGTCTCCTGAGAACTTCTCTGCCACCCCCAGATGACACTCTACCAGCCTGTAAGAGGAGAACCGGGAACACCACCTCACATGACACGGTCTGGAATGCGGCGGCCTGACGGAAGCGTCAGCACCCTCTGCACAGGGTGTCAGCGCTGTCACAAAGATAATGGCTCCTCAAGGGCAGGCAGGCTTCCTGCCAGGCTCCTGCCACAGGGCGTTCCTGGGAGGGCCTTGGGGCTTCTCTCCCTACCTCTCCTCTCTGTCCCCACAGCCTCTTCTGAGCCCCGCTGCACTCCCTGCTCGGTCCCTGCATTTGCTGGGTGCCTTCGTGAGCCCCAGCCTGCGGGGCGTAACAGAGCAGTGTCGGGAGGCACCAAGTAAAAGCTCCGTCCATAGACGTGTGATTCCTAGTCTAAGAAAGACGCCTTGGAACTGATGGTGGCGTGTGAAATCCGGACTAGCGCTCGGGGGAGGGCTGCGCTCGGGGGAGGGCTGCGTGGCGGAGGCGGCTTTGAAGAGCTGGAACTTGAGCACAAGCATCAGGAAGGGACGAGTGCCAGCCAGCGCGCCAGAGGGGGCTGGGGACAGCAGAATGGTGCTGGACACAGGGAGGGGGTGAGCTCAGGGGCCAGGAAAGCCGGCACGGTGGCTCCAAAGGGGTCTCCGTCCTCCCGCCTGTGTACACTGGGTATCCACCACCCGGCACGCTCCTGGCCTGAGGTCACCATTCAATAAATGCGGATGGGTGAATGGGGAAGAGTGATTCAGCACACTTAGCCGGGCTGGGGCTCCAAAGCAAGCACGGAAACCACACCCGAGGGAGTGCGTGCCCACATGAGCCAGGCAGACAGCAGGTCTGCGCAGTGTGACAGCGGGGCAACAGAAGAGAAGGGGACAGTCCCTACCTGCCGGCAGTCCAACACTTTCGCAAAAGCGTACGAGCCTAGTGCTGCCAGATCTTTTAACTGTCATGAAACCTACAGATTTTTAAATGCAAGCAATAAGCTTTTTTTTTTTTTGAGCTCAGGTATAGTTCAGTGATAGAATATTTCCTAGCATGGCTGAGGCTTTGGTTCCAATTCCCAGCATTGCAAAAAAAAAAAAAAAGTTTTTTTTTTTTTTTAATTTTAAAAGGTATTGCACAGGCACATAGCTGAAAAAATATTTAGCTTATTCATGAACTTTGGTTCTATGGGACAAGTATTTGCTTCAAAAAGTTTATGTCTAAAATTTCCCCAACAAAACTGATCTAAGGGGTACAGATGAGGATGTGGGACACAGGCTACGGACGGTAAATGGCATCAGGGAGCCTCTGGGAGGCTAGAAATGCTCTGTGACTGTATTTGAGGAGTGTGACTTTAAGTAACAGTTATACACCTTGCCATCAATAGGATATAATAATTTTAAATGTAGAAAGGCAAATAACTATAGGGAGTGTGTCAGGCTCTGCTGCTTCCTCACCCTCAAATTCCCTGCTCCTCCCTCCTGTCACCACGCGGTCACCCTGGGTACCCTCTAAGACACGACTGGCCCACGACAGCACATCCAGCAGGAATCCCCCATCCCACCCCACCCCTCGGCCCAGGGGCGCACTTGGCTCAGCTGGGGGCTCCCAGATGCAGCCCTGAGGGTTCCACCTTTACACCCAACAGGCAGCTAGGTGACTCCATCTCCACCTCCATTAGAGTCCTGGCACCCAGGGGATGGGACTGGGCACTGCCCACTGCAGCCCTGGCCTAGCACACGGCAGGCAGTTGGCACAAGTCTGACCCAACAGCTCAGTCTCCTCTGGCAGTCTGCAGCCAGCAGGATGCGTTCTATCCCCAGCCCACCTCTACTTCCCCAGGACTAATCACAGAAACTGGAAACACATCTGGAGGGGAAAAGCCGCAGAGGGCTTGGTCTGCTGGGAGAAGCAGGAGAACAGGCCGACGGGTGGGGAGGAGGAGACCTGTGCACCAGGCTTTGACCACGACTCTCCTGACACGAGCTGCTAAGACTTCGCACTGCAGAGAGAAAATAAGTGTGTGTCTGTCCATGATCTTAAATCACCTCCCTGGGGGATGAAACCCTAGGCCAGCAGTGCTCAGACTCCAGCCGCCATCAGAATCCCCATGTTTGTCAACAACAGATTCCTGGGCCCACCCCAGAGATTTGGTGAGAAGACCCGCAACAGGGCCTGAGAATCTGCATTCCTGACTAGGTCCCGGCTGATGCTGGTCCAGGGACCCACCCATGGCTGGACCACACCGGAGCCGTCAGGAAGTGCAAACATGAAAAGGCACGAGTGTCCTGCTTGCTCCTTTAATGGGCTTTTCTACATGTATTCTGTGTGCAAAGCCTGGTGAGAGATGCAGACATAATTAGAGTCTCTTCACCTTTGGTCACCAGCAAAAGCGTTGAGTGCCCTTCCCAAGACTTGCTGCCGAGGCAGAAAATGACACCCACTTTCAGCGCTCACAGGGTCTCAGGTTCAAACTCATGACACTGAGGACAAAGTTTTCGAAGTCCACTCCCTCGGGTGAACCCATCTACTTTCCCAAGTGCCTCTGATGAAATGAGCCATTCCCCTGAATCTGCTTTCAACAGACGGCCTCTTCCTTCAGCCGGAAGAGGGATCTATTATCATGCTTTTAACTGGAGGTTTGGCCAGAGGGCGGATGAACTTTCCCAGAGATCAAGGCAGCAAAGGGTCCCCAAAACGTCAGAAGGCAGAGGAGAGGCGGCTCTCCAGCCGACGACAGCACACTGCTCTGAAATAGCAGCCTTCTCCTGCCCCGCAGGAGGCACCTTCTGATGTATTCAGTTACAAGTGAGTGCCCAGGCATTAAATCTAAATGGTCCATGCTATGGAATGCCCAGACAGCATGCACTCGGATTATTTATGCCCTCTGCACCTGTGGAAGCCGAGAGTTAATTATTTATTTCGCGTTAAGTTTCCTGGGCTTTTCCCATCTGCAGAAGAGTCAAGTGCCCCAGTGAAACTGCAGGGGACCTGGGGCCATTACTCAGCAGGGGCTGGAAAACTGCAGGGCTTGAGCGCTCTGGATGCATCTCAGCTCAGTTCACTGCCTCATGACAACCCAACGAAATCCGATCGTGTGTGGAAGAGCTTTCGAACCCTTTGAAGCAGCCTCACCTGGGAAATCCCGCTGCAGCCTCTCGATGAACTGTAACTGAAGAGGTGGAGGAACAACTTCTGGACCTGGACACCAACCATCCCTGCTAGAACACCTTTCCCGGCTCCCCAATGCACCGTAGAGGCCACCAGCCCACTCACACCCACTCCTTCCCACATTTGTGGAAGGCATATTTCACGAGGGTTGTTAGAACCCTCAGGTTATCTGTCATTTGGCTCCTTGGGGCCTCTGACCAAAATGCAATACTAAAGAATGTTCTCACATAACTAAATACCTGTAGATAGTAAAATCCAGCTCGTTAGTGTTGGACATTACCATTTTAACCCAAACCAACATCTTTTCTTTATTTCAAGCAGAGCTACTCACAATTCAAACCTCAACTCTTGTTCATCTGCCTTTCTCTAACTTGAACCCAATCTCCGGGGCCAGGAGAGGGTTCGATTCCCATTCCGCCATGTTTTCTCCGGAGAGAGTATCAGCTTTCATACACAATTCTGGAAGCGCCCAAGGTCCTGCACAAATTGACCGACTGCCTTCTCACAGTCCACTGTGCCTGAGGGACCAACCCAGTTCAGAGAGGCAGTCCTGTGAATGGATTCATTCCGTTAAAGGAACAAGATCTAAAGGTTCTGAGCTTCACAGTCTGGATGACAGACTTGTGTTCTTTCTGCCAACCCAGGCCGCTGCTTTTGGGTTTGATTTTACTCCGTGTTTCTCCAAGTACACAGAAATCACCTGTTTTGTGTGCATCTGTGTTTGTACCATGTGGACACCAACAGTTAGAACATGCTGGGTGCCATACACCAGTGACTCTCTGCCAAAAGACACCTGCCCTGAGGGCCTAATGGAGGTGCTGGGGGAAGTCACAGAGCTCTAGGACCACACAAAACCAGGTTGCTTCCCCTGGCTTTGTCTGAACCAGTTAGTGAAAAGAAACTTGAGAAATTTACTGGTTCATTCTGTGGTACAAATTCAGTGAACTAATGACCATATAAAACAAGGTCTGGAGAGGCCTAGCTCTTATATAAAGAGCTTTAAAAAAAACCAGCCCACCCAAATTTAAAGACCCAATTCAAAACTGGGCATCTGAAATGAACAGACACTATTCAGAGGAAGAAGTAAGAGCAGCTAAGAAGTATATGAAGAAATGCTCAACATCACTGATCATTAGAGAGATGCAGATAAAAACAACACTGACATTTCATCTCACTCCACGAAGAATGGCTCCTACTGTGACATTAACCAGCAACAAGTGCTGTGAGGCTGCGGGGAGAAAGGAGCCTTTCTCCAGTGTCGGTGGAAATGTAGACTGGTGCAACCACTGTGGAGATAAGTGTGGAGATTCCTCAAAAAGCTAGGATTGGAGGTCCCATTTGACTTGGCCATCACTCTGCTAGGTGTATACACAAAAGAATTAAAAGATTCCTATCACAGCAACCTATGTGCACACATGTTTATAGAAGCTCAGTTTGTGATTGCTAGATCTTGGAAACAACCAAAATGTCCATCAACTGGACTGGATAAAGAAGATGTAGGATTTTAAAAAAAAATAAAATGGAATATTACTCTGCCGTGAAGAATAAGTTTGAATCATTTATACTCAAATGGACATATCTTGAGGACACACTCATAAGTGAAATAAATAGGTCACAGGTTCGTAAATACCATATTTTTTCTCTGTACGAGAATCTGAAGATATAAATGAGTTCTAGTATGTATGATGGATATTGTGAAATAGAAAATATTCAAAGGGAAAAGGGGAGGGGTAAGTAAGGAGGGGAAAGAAAAAATGTGATGTCAAAAAAGGAGACTAAGCATATGTATATAGGGAGTGTGGGGGTTGCAGGGTGGGTAGGGGAATGGGAAAAAATAAAAACTAGGTCATGTCATATTCTGGTACAAATTGTCAATGTTGAGTGTGATCATGATGTGTATATAAAGCGTACTAATAAAGGATTCAATTTTTAAAACTGTATAATTAAGAAGGTATTTAACAAATTATTAAGAGCTATAAGAAATTTGGGTCTATTACAGTAAATAGTAGTTAATGCAAAAATCTATATAATTTATAGACTTAACTATAGCTACTCTCTAGCACATAAGTCCTAACAGAATTTGACTTCTGCATTTGTACTTCACAGATCCAGCTGGACCTTCCTATTTAATTTTTAGCCCAATTTTTTATAATGATTTATAATCATAAAAGAAAATGTGATCCTCTATCCTCGTGGAAAAATAAACATGCCAGAGGAATCTCAGTAACCACTTTTTGTCATTCCTGAATTTTAGACATAGAGACTATTGAATTTAATCAAAAATTCTTTTTTTTTTTTTTTTAGGTTTTTTGAGACAGGGTCTCGCTTTGTGGTTCAGGCTGGCCCTCAGCTCAGCCTCCAACTCACATCACAATCCTCCTGCCTCTGCCTCCCGAGTGCTGGGATTACAGGCGTGAGCCACCACGCCCGGCACTGTGGCATGTGGTACTGGTTGCTGCTGGGTGTGGATCTCCACACCCAGTATTGTTATGTGGTTACCGGGGAATCGAACCCAGGTCCTTGCGCTTGCAAGACAGGCGCCGGAACCACTGAGCTAACTCCCCGGCCCCTAATCAAAAATTCTTTCAGGGCCAGGGATTTAGCTCAGTGGTTCCAGCGCCTGCCTTGCAAGAGCAAGGGCCCGGGTTCAAGCCCCGGTAACCACATACAACAATGTCAGACGTGGAGTCTCACACCCACCAGCAATCAGCACCACATACCACAGTGCCGGGCGTGGTGGCTCATGCCTACAATCCCAGCATTTGGGAGGCAGAAGCAGGAGGATTGCTGAGTTTGAGGCTGAGCTCAGGGCCAGCCTGAACTACAAAGTGAGACCCTGTCTCAAAAGAAAAAAAAAATTCTTTCCAATTAATATCTAATATATAGCAAATAAATAAAACAAAACAAAACAAAAAAGCCTGTTTACCAAGGGTAAGGGCAACTGTTAGTCAATAGTGACATTTTACACAACACTCCACAAAGGGCCTGGAATTACACCACTGGTAAGCTGGAATTATTTTTATATATTCTAATAATCTTACATACATTCTGCTATTTTTAATGCATCACAAGACACACAGTAAAATCTTTTATTAAGTATTTGGCAAAAACAGAAAACATAATAGTGATCTATCCAAGCAAGACCTTCATATGCCTTGGTATATACCATTTTAAGTGATTATTTCACTTTTATTCAATAAGGTAATTTAAAAAACAGAGAACAGTAACCAATTTGCCACCAGTTCAGTTTTTAAATGGTCATAGTGAGAAGGGACACATCTAACACAACCTACCAAGAAGAAATAAGAAAATATAAGAAGATTCCTAAAAAGTAAGGCAATTCAATCAGTAATTTAAAAAAAATTCCAACAGAGGAAATGCTTGAACCAGATGGATTCACTAATAAATCCTATCCAACACTATAAAAAGAAATGACAAGGCCGGGGAGTTAGTTCAGTGGTTCCGGTGCCTGTCTTGCAAGCGCAAGGGCCGGGGTTCGATTCCCTGGTAACCACATAACAATACTGGGTGTGGAGACTCACGCCCAGCAGCAACCAGTACCACATACCACACAGCCAGGCGTGGTGGCTCACACCTGTAATCCCAGCACTCGGGAGGCAGAAGCAGGAGGATTGCTGTGATGTGAGTTGGAAGCTGAGCTCAGGGCCAGCCTGAACCACAAAGCGAGACCCTGTCTCAAAAAACCTAAAAGAAAAAAAAGAAATGACATGAATCTTTCATAAACTCTTACAAAAGCCTGATGAGAAGGTGTCATTTCTACCTGTTCCATGTGGCCAGAATAATTCTGATATCAAAGCCACAGACAGTACAAGAAAAAAAATTACATAGTAATATCTCTTATAAATATGACGCAAAAATCTCAGCCAAATATATGTAAACTAAACTCAGTGGATTCTTAAAGAGTTCTGCATGATAAGCAAATGGAATTTATTCTTGGAATACAAGTAGAGTTCAAAGTTAAAAAAATAAATAAATATAACGTACTACACTCAGATAAAGAGAAAAAAAACACATGATCACCTAATTGATGCTTAAAAAGTATTTGACAAAATTCAGCACCTTTTCATAACCAAAAAAACTCTCAACATTAAAGCCTTACATGAAAAATTCATAGATATTATATTTAACGGTAAATGGTGGAACATTTTTCTTCTATCCTTAGAAAGAAGACAAGAATGCCTACTTTCTCCATTTCTCTTCAACATACAGCTAAACACTGTAGACAGAGCAATCAGACAAGAAAAGGAAAATGCTATAATTGGTAAAGTCACACACATACATATACGTATGCACAACTGTTAAACGACTAAGCACATAGCCAAGGAGTGGATACAAAGCCAGTATTAAAGTCAGATGCATTTTTATGTACTAGCAATAAACACTACATAAAGGAGATTATAAAAATAATTCCACTAATAATAACATCAAAAAGAACAAAATACATGGGAATAAATGTAGCCAAGGAAATGTAGGTTTCATGCAGTGAAAACTATAGCGCTGTACTGAAGGAAGTTAAAGAAGATTTAATTAAGTGGAAAGACTTAACTGGCATTTAAAACTTTCCATGTCTCATGTTCAAGAGTTGGAAGGCAATTATTTTAATATCGTGATCTATCGATGCAACACAGTTCCTACCAAAATCCCAAATATATATTTTGTAGATATAGAAAAATCCATCCTGAAATTCATATAGAACCTGAAAGAATAAACCCTAAAAATCCACAATAGTCTTTAAGAAAAAAGAACAAATTTAGAAAACTCACATTGACTATTTCCTAGACTAACTATAAAGTTACAGTAATCAAAGTAGTGTTATGCAGCCATAGGGACAGACATAAAAGTAAATGGAAAAGACTAGAGAACCCAGAAAAAAATTCTTAGTGTGGTCAATTAATTTTTGACAAGAGTACTGAGCCCATTCAATGAGGAAAGAAGAGTCTTTTCAAGGAAAGGTACTGGAGAAACTTGGTATCCACATATGAAAGAATAAGGTTAGACCATTACTTTATACCAAATAGTATAGCAAGTGAGCTAAAAATACATCAAAAACCTAAACTTGAGAACTAAAACTATATTTTTAGAAGAAAACAGAGGAAGTTTTAGAATATTGGGTTCGGAAGTGATTTCTTATACATGACATCAAAACACAGAAACAAGGGGGAAAATGGATAAACTGGACTTTACCAAAACTAAAAACTTTTGTACATCAAAGGATACTATCAACCTAG
>PVIR01046893.1:0-10066 GCA_004026965.1 Petromus typicus
TTAAGAAGCCAAGTTGAAATATATATATCCTGTATGCTCATGACTATTTCTTTAAAAACTTGGCAGGGAGGAAAAAGATGAAGAGTCACTCGATAGGATTTTAGGACTAAATATGACAGCTTGCTAGAAAATCTTGGCCTAGGAATGCCTGAGCCTGAACTTCGCTGTTCATTGCTTCTAAATGGCGCCCTCTTCTGGCTAAAGAGTGCTAGAGTGCTTGTTAACATGAGAACTTGCTTCTGCAAAGACAAACAGATGGAGATAGAATAAACGATAATGAGCCAAACTGAAAACTACGGAAGAAGAAACATGGGGACGAATCTGGAAAGGCAGATTCAGATCTCGCCTTTTTGTGTTTGTGCCCATGTCCTCCTCGCTGAGATCACCTTGCCCAGCACCCTCTTGAAGAAAACAGGTTGGGGCTTGGAAAAAAATGATGCAGTCGTTGACACTTTTCTTCTTCCTCCCACACAGATCCTGCCCTTGCTGCAACTGCTGCTTTGATTCGCTGTCCCCTGTTGTTTGCCCTAAGTGTCATATGCGTCCCTGCTCTTCATATACTCCAGATCATACACTCCCTGATCGCCACAGTTACAAATGTGTTTTCTTCTCTTGTTACTAAAAGGTGTGCAGAATAGTTATAGCACCTTTATTGAATTCTCTGGAAAACAGGACATTGGTAATAGAATTTGGGGGGAAATGATAACTCAAATCAGAGCAGATAACAAATACGCTAACTTTGAGGGCTCGTGGTAAGTTGATCTCCGGGTCTAGAATGCTCAAAGCTCACATTGGCTTCCCTGGCATCACTGCTGCTCACTAGCACACCGCACAGAGCTTCTCACTGGGCTCCTTTTTATAGCACATCTAGAGAGTGCCACAATCGGCTCTGCACACTCACATTAACCAGCGAGGCTGCTGCTAGCCAGCGGTGGCCGCCCAAGCTCTGGAACACAGCCCAGAGGATGGAGGGGTTCATGAGTTAGCGCACTGGCCGTGGGCACATTCAGAGGAAACTGGTCCAGGAAACACAACAGAGCAAGGGAGAGTAACACATCTTATCCGATTATCAGGAAATTCTGTGAATAAACTCCAGGGAGTAATAAAGAAGAGCAGGGCAGTTAGAGAGGAAGCAAATGATAGCAGTCATGGGAGTGACCCACACTTCTTATGGGCTTTGTCCCGGGCTGCCCTCTAGCGCCCTCGCGCCTCTAATTTCTGACCACTTCAGAGCCAGCTCCAAACTCCCTTGGCTGGAAGGTTTCCTAATGACTCTGGCAGCAGCGTTCACAGCCTACATAACACCAGCCGGCACTACTGAGTTCAGTCTGAGACAGTTCACTGCTGTTTCACTTGAGCAGATTTAACTGCACATTCATGTTCTCTAGCCTGCAGGGCTCTGTCCCCCAGGGCTTGCCAAAATGACCAAGCCCATTAGATGAGGTCGGGAATCCCGTCTTCTCAAGTCCTTCTGAAGATTGCCACAGTGTATATGCTGAACTGGGTGTTGTTTGCTATATGCTGCTTCTGTTATTGCTTTGTTCTGTGACGTTTCAACTGCTTCCTTTGTGTATCCTTCTGCAGACTTTAGCTCTCCTATTTCTCAATTCCTCTTTATTCTCCAGCACAGCTCCCAGGCCAGAGGAAATGAGAAAACTTTACTGAGAACTTGAAGATAAAAGACAGAATTAGGAGCAGAATGCAGGGCTTCGTACCAGCAACCCCTGCTCTTGTGTTCACTAGTGGTGTCTCATGTAAGAAATCTTTATCTACTGCCACTCATCTCAGTCTGGCTGACTGGTCACAGTGCTTCTGCTCCTTTTCATGTAGGTGGAGCTCTCCTCGACCTACTCCTCAGTTCCTCAGTCCAAATTCTTTTTTTTTTTTTTTGGTCAAACTCAGTTCAGAGGGTAACAAATTGGTTTATTTCACAATTGCCTAAAGTTGGAGCTTTGTCCAGCCAATTATTCTTTTGCAAAATGGTCTTTGTACCCCAACTGCCCTTATGAGACTCAACTCTGCATATCGAAAACATCCTAAAACTAAGTATACTCTCAGCCCTGATATATGAATATGGTTACAAGTTTTAAAGCTTTCATCTTTTTCTCATCATCACTTAGAACATATGTCTGCCTTTATGGCAAAAACAACATCTTATCCTCCTGGACTTAGGCCCAGATAATGTTGATTTTCCACAAGAGGGAAATGGTCCAGTAGCAGAACGCCAGGAATAAATTTACATGTGGGTCTTTTGGCACAGGCTACTCATTGTTCCCCAAATTGTTTACCCCTTCTTCATGCTACTGCGTTAAAACACATCTTGAAGCCTACCTCATATGGAAGTACGGTGAAGTATGGTGAGATTTTCGTCAGTGAATGTGAGTGGAATGATGGGAATTTCTTCCAGATTTGTGCTGTACAATCCAGCTAAATGGGCAACTCTGTTCCTTTCTGTTTTAAACTGATCTGAAAGCACAGGTTCCCCTTCCCCAAGGGCCACTTCTGAGGTCCATGTGGTGAATGGTGACAGTGGCCGAGTTCTTTGACCACAGCTTCTGAGACGATTCTACAGGAAGCACCTCACTAAACTGCTTACTGGCCCAGTGCTCTTTTTAGAACAAGAAATAAATTTGTCCTACTTAAGCCATTATTTGCATTTGGATCTATTTGCTCTATTAACTATTTAGTCAAAAATGTCCCTACTCAGATATCATGTCCATGTGAAAGGAGAGACACACTTCTTATTAAAGCGAACCTCACTTCTCATGTTCTTTTGACCTCCACTTCAATATCTACCTAAAATTCTGCCACATGGATTTCATTTTGTGAATAAAGGCATAACATTTTTAGTATTCTTTTAAAATAACTATTATCACCTGAAAGAAATTGTGAAATCATAATTTTCTAAGAACCTCTCAGCAAAGATGAGTTTGTCAGATCCTTTCCAGTAGGATATATTGTCAAAAATTGAGAAAGAGGGCCAGGGATTTAGCTCAGTGTTTCTAGCGCCTGTCTTGCAAGCGCAAGGACCCGGGTTCGATCTCCCGGTAACCACATAACAATACTGGGTGTGGAGACTCACACCCAGCAGCAACCAGTACCACATATACCACAGTGCTGGGTGTGGTGGCTCACGCCTGTAATCCCAGCACTCGGGAGGCAGAGGCAGGAGGATTGCTGTGATGTGAGTTGGAGGCTGAGCTCAGGGCCAGCCTGAACCACAAAGTGAGACCCTGTCTCAAAAAAAAAAAAAAAAAAAAATTGAGAAAGAAACAAAGTAAATTATGAAATGGCAGATTTGGGAAATATCTTGAGCACAGAGTACTTCTGCTCCACCCGGAAGAGAAGTCTGAGAAGTTGTGAATGGATGGGGTATGTGGAGCCAGTAGTGAGAACTTTGAAGAAAATTACAGAAGCAGAAATTTCAAAGTGGGGAGGAGCTTGAGATACTAAAGTTAAATATATTGGTTGGTAAAATATTCAGCAACAAATGAGAGAACTTGTTATCTGTTACTTTAAACAAGTAATTTTGGTGGACTACACTACTTTTTAGATCTCCACATTGATTTTCAGAAAAGCCCTGGCAAAAGTCATGAGAGAACTTTGGAATTTTTTAAAAAAAAATAATTGCATTAGCTTCTTTTCTTTTATTGCTGAGACAAAATACCCAACACTCACAAGTTCGAGGAGGAAAGATGTATTTGCCTTACAATATGTAAAGGTTTCAGTCCATAATTGGCTGGCTCCAAGGCAGAGTGGAATGGTAGAGGAGCACTGCAGAGGGGAGACAGTTCACGTGGGCAGAAGGTAGCAGAGCAAGAAAGGAATGAGACAAGCCTCTGTCTGTCTCTTTTCTGTATCCAGGCTGCTGAGACTAGGGCGATTCCAAACCAATCAGTGGACTGATGTAGTAATCACTCACCCTTAATCCTAGGATCCTTAATCCTAGCATTGCATCATAAATCAGTCACACACTCTAGATCCAGCCCCCTCTGGTGAAGGCCCATCTATGTCTGCATGAGGCTTTGGCAGACACATCTAGACACAAGCAGGACAATAATGTACACTTTTGGAGTTTCGATGCATTGTTATCTCTCAATCAGTTGATTACTTAGAAATATAGCATCATGTTATTTTCAGGAAAATGGAATTTGAGAGCATAATGTTGAAATATGTCAGACACAGAAAGTTAAATATCACAGGGTTTATCTTCTATGAGAAGTCCAAAATATAAATTTATTAAAGAGTAAAATAAAAAAAGAGATGGTGGGAAACAAGGAGGTAAAGTCTTTTGAGAAATGGAAGATGAGGGAAAGGGAAGGAAAGAATAAGAGGTATAAAGGTATCAAAATGAGTATGAGTATTTGCATCTATATATCCCAAAATACCTTGGAATAAAGGTGCATCACAATGACCATGATAACTTAGAAAGCTTTTCCCGGTGCATGTCGCCTCTGGACCACCCACTCTAGTCTCTTCTAGAAGCCCAACTGCTTTGCATTTGTGTTGTTTCTTCCAGAGGCAGGAAAAGTTTGCTTTTCATCTCTCGCCCGGAAGGCAGGCCAGGCCAGCAGAAACAGGCACAGGCATTTGTGTGGGCCAGACAGTGACTCAGCGCGCAGGTCACGGTGATAAGGGAAGGCAAGCACTCGCCAGAGGAGGGAAAGGGCTGAGAAAGGAAAGGGCCGAGCTTCCTGCCCTGGTGTGATCGGAGTCGAGCCACACCCATCGGCTTTCGACAGGAGTGTAAAGAAAAAACGGCCAGAGTCAGAAGCAGACAACTGCACAAAGACAAAGGTCTGTTTTCGGGGAGAAAGACTTTGCAGATTGGACATCTGCTTTCTCTTTCCTCCTCACGGTGTCTCTGTCAGTGGCATCCTCTTGTTCATTGAGGGGACTCAGACCAGTTTCCCCAAACCAAAGCAGGCAACAGGGAGTTGTCCTAGAGCCCCGTTTGTTATAAAAGTACTATAAGGAAGCTTCCTGCCAAAACAGATCTGGAGGTTTACACACCGCACGGAAGGAAATCCTCTCCAGTGTCCCTTATGAAACATGCTTGTTTACTGCCTTCTCCTGATAACCCAGAACTCTGATGTGAATTCTCTGTGTTCATGACCATCCAGATACCCTAGAATTCCTCTCATAACTATAACTAGAAGAGAATTCAGTTAAAGCTTGTGCAGCACTAGATGCCAGGGTGGAGAGGAAATTGCATTGTTACTGATGTCTGTAATAACACTACAAGCCGTTCTAGCAGCTGCCTGAGTTAGTGCCGAGTGCCAAGTGTTTCATGTAGTCTCTGCTCTTCATCTTCTAAGAGAGTATTTATGGGAACTATCTGAAGGCTCACATTCAGAGGATATGAAAATGCCAACCATTGCTTAAAAGACCATTTTCTTTTGAGAATTACGAAGAGCACCACAAATGTGAACTCATAAAGTGGAAGGCTCTTGGCAGAGGGCAGGTGAGCTCTGTCCTGTTAATGTGAGATTTGATTTGCCTTGATAATGGGCCATTAATCTTGGATTGATGTCATTCCAATGAGCTTTTCCAGATTTAACTCTGTAGAACACCTGTAGGCTAGCTGAGGTAGAGACATACGTGGGATACCATAGTTTACCCGTTGATATGTTCCAAGTTGGCTCACAGCTCTTATTGGAAGTAATGATTGCTGGGAAAATGTGTCTTTTTAAAATATACTACAAACTCACAGACTTAATTCATACAGATAACTACTAGGTTGATTATGGTGTTTTGTCATGCCTTATGGCTTAACATCTGCCTGTCATCTGACAACCACCCTTTTATGGTTCTGAGTAACAACTCACTTCATAGTTGAGGCCAAAAGTTTTGCTTTATCTCTCATGATATTTTTATTTTCTAGAACATTAGCACAGCAAAGAAGTATCTTTTTGAAATCCCTAACAAGATAGTCAAATTTTTGTTTTTATCTCAATCTAAGACAACCCAGACTATCAGCAGAACTATACACATTCAGAGAGTCCTATTTACCTTAGTAACTAGACTAATTCTTGTGGAAGATTTTTCACTTTTGCCAAGTAATTGGTATTCTATGGTTAATCTTATTGATGGTGACATCTGATTTTGGGCTTAGACGCCCAGCAGTCCTGTTTGCTTCTCTGTTTATCCCCTAACTCAAGCTCAGTGTGAGCTTGAGTTTCTTAGTCTAAAATTGGTTTCCTGATCTGTGATGTAATAATGGTATCTACTAGCAGGACTGATGTGAGATAAAGAGTCTAATATACACAAAGCACTTGGCACAGTGCCTCCCCATAGTATACTCCGTGTAGTAAGAGGCTTCCATCAATTTGACTAATAGGATAAAAAAAAAAGCTAGACTTTCAACTATGAGTTATTCGATGCCATGTTCACAAGATTCTTATTTAAGGGTGCTGTAGTTTGGATTAAAATGTCTATTCAAAGCAAGCTAATGGGCTTTTTAGGAAGTGCTTGAGCTGTAAGGGCTCCAACGTCATCATGTTGATTAGTCAATTGATGAGACTCATAGTTTGACGGCATTATTTGGAGGTGAGTGAAACAGGAAAGGAATGGATCATGGGAACAACACTGGGGACAATGTTTTGGCCCAGTTCCCCTTCCCCTCTGGCTCTTTCCTCTTTTCTCTGCTTTCTGGCCATGTGCCACACCCATCTGCTGTGGATTTTCCACCTCACCACAGGTCTAACACCATGAACCTGCTTGACCATGAGCTGAAATGTCAGAATCATGAGCCAAAATAAACCCTTCATCCTTTAAGTTGACTTATGCCAAGTATTTTGTCACATTGATTGGAAGCTGACTAATATGGAGGGTATCTGTTGAGTTTTTTAAAAGTTCATCTCCTGCTTCCTTTGGAGCAATCAGGAAAAATAGGATAATCAGTATAATTATACTAACCCAACCCTGTATAATAAGTAGATATATGACCAAAATATTAAATTGAAGGAGCTTTCCTGCATAATTTGGAACCCATGGAGTTATGTAAGGTCATGACATGAGACTCGTAGGAACCCAGAGGCCAAAGTGGCTCTGAGATTTAGCCATAAAATGAACAAAGACCTCACGCAAGACTGCTGAGAGTCCAGGTAAAGCCACGCTGCCTGGGGGATTAGAATTTCCTGGGCAGAGCACTTTCTTGGCTCTGGCTTTTTCCCAGGGGAGGCCTACCTAGCCGAATACACATTCAGACTCTGAAACACAGGGCACTTTCACAACACACTTACTGTGAGGAGGCCTGGAATGGGGAGGCACAAAATTTCCTGGCAGGCTTTTAGACTGGAACAATGAAACACCTATAAAACTCTATAAAGGCATAAAAACTGGACTTCTCCTATAGGGAGGAGCTGACCTCCACCTATTTTGATGAATTATGGTGCAGCTGTTTCCTGACACATGAATCTAGAACTGGCTAAAAAAATCTCTCTGTAGCATTTTTTGCTACTCTACAAGGAATAGGCATCAACTATGGTTCCAGTCCTCAGCCCCTCTATAAAATGTCTTTCCTATGGAATAATCTTCCAGGGAAAAGAAATTTCCCAGTGAATAACTCAGTGTAAACATGCTCTGGAGCAGAAAACATGGGAATAAAAACAAACCCATTTCTCCCGAGGACCCAGGAATTGCTGCATGTTGTCCCCAAACCCTCTGTTCACTGATCCGCGAGATTCGAAATGTTACTCTGGAAAACAGACTGGAAAGGAAAAGGACAACTATTGGCTCAGAAATTTTCTTTAGATAGGAATTCCAGCAATCTGCTTGTGACCCTGTCTGATGAAAGTGTGAGATGGCTCCCAGGGTGCCCACGTGCCAGCAGCTGCTATTTCCGGCCCCACACAGGCAGCAAACGCACACTTCGTAGCACGGAGCAGCCCATCCTGCCAAGCCAACGCTCAGTCGATTCTCTCG
Organism: Petromus typicus; assembly: GCA_004026965.1. Classification (NCBI taxonomy): domain Eukaryota; kingdom Metazoa; phylum Chordata; class Mammalia; order Rodentia; family Petromuridae; genus Petromus; species Petromus typicus. The sequence continues at coordinate 7,927 of PVIR01046893.1, forward strand.
TCTTTCCTTCTCTCCTCATCCCCCTTTTCTCCTCCTCACTACATCCTAACCCTTCTGAAGGCATTCATTCCGGTCACACTTCCATGGACAGAAGGGCTTTACGTGGCAGCCTTTGCTTTACAAGATCGCTGGTGCACAGTCAGTCTGTCCGGCAGGAAGGTACGCCCACACACTCCGCAGGGGACCAGCTGGCTCTGGGAAACTGTCCACGCAGCCTCATTCAGGGCGTCGAGATCATAGAACCCTTTGGCTGGAAAGTTAAAAAAAAAAAAAAGATGAAATGGAAAAAAAAGAGAAGGAAAAGAAAACTGAATTAGCTTTTTTGTTGTTGTTTGGTTTTGGGGGGTTTTTTGAAGAGCCACATTCTATAGTTTATGGAAAATATTTTTAGGGACTATCTGTAGAGTGATGCTTTTATCTATATCATAAGATTTTTACAAAATAAATTAAATAAATGATGCTATTCACTCAAGAGTTGAGTCGAGTTAGTTCTGAACCCAGGCTTTTTACTCTTTGGACCTCAAAATGGGGAAGACATTGCATTATATGTTTGTTACAAATTCTTCACTCATTTTTAACATCTTTCTTATACATTATGGTCACACAAATGGAACATCTGTCTTTCAGTTGATTCTCAAATAAGCTTACAATAGGAAAAAAAACACATATTTGTATTTTCATCTTCTGTAATCCTTTCATGCAATGTTTTCAAAGGCCCAAGTTGACAGTTAGGAGTGAATGTCAGATGATTTATATCCTAAAAAATTATCATCTCTTCAGCACAGTAAACTTGGAGCTTCTTTAAGTCCCAGTGAAGAATGAAAACAGAACAGTGAAAATGATGGAGAGAGGCAGCCTTTAGGAAAACAGAACAGACAGCTGGGAAATGGAGACTCTTCATGGACCCAGTATGAGAGGAAAAGCGTACAGCTCTGTTTTACAGAAATAGTGTTGGACTTAGCTTTAATAACCCATATTTAAACATAGTAACTATAGTACATTAAATTGACTTGTCTTAGACCTGCCCAAAATGTAACCCAACACTCAGAAATGTGCCACTCAGTTTTCATCATTAGAATAGCATGTACTGCGCATCATTAAAATCCAGGCAAGTCTCGGAGGATTCACACAAGTGCTACAAATCTTAGATTCTTGACATTCTTGCCCTTGTTTTTTTTTACCCTATGAAAATTTAAACTCTCATATGATACAATATTTCTCCTCTAGGTAGAAGAAATTTCACTTTCTATGCAGGTTATGAATGTGTGGTTCTAATGCTTTGACAATTCTTTGGGAAGAGAATAACACTGACTTTCTCATTACTCCCATGAGTTTTAGTGCGAACTAGACAAGCCTAGAGCAGCTACTGACCTGAAAGTGATTCATTACATTTCTCCACATTTTTGTGTGGAGCTTTGATTTTGGATCTAGAGCAGTGGTTATTTGAATGCTCTGACTACAGATCCATGGAAGGGAAATGGTAATGTGAGTACTGTTTACCTATACATAAAGGGCATCTTCAGAGGTTAAAAAAATAGCCTGGAATCCAGAGGAAATATCCCTGGCTTTAGAGGATCTACTTTTTCTATGTATAATTCATAATAGGACAGTGTTTTTCAAATTGGCCAGTCCTCTTACTTATGGCCAAAGCAATAATGATCAGAAGCAAGGAAATAGATTATTGACAAGTGGGAATTGCTGGGAAGAGAATTTCAAGCAAGTGAACATCTCTCTGTGGGCAAGATCTAATTCCAACTGATGAGTTTTTCATCTAAGTTCTTTTCCCACCTGTGTGGAAGGTCTGTGACTAGCTGGGTTCTACTGGCATCGAGAGCTTAATTATGATGATCTAGAGTCCCACTATGGGTTGCTACAAACTCTCTTCCGTTCACATCTTTAATAAGAGTTCTTGGGCCAGGGATATAGCTCAGTGGTTCCGGCGCCTGTCTTGCAAGCGCAAGGACCCGGGTTCAATCCCCGGTAACCACATAACAATACTGGGTGTGGAGACTCACCCCAGCGCCAACCAATACCACATACCAGTGCCGGGCGTGGTGGCTCACGCCTGTAATCCCAGCACTCGGGAGGCAGAGGCAGGAGGATTGCTGTGATGTGAGTTTGAGGCTGAGCTCAGGGCCAG
>PVIR01046894.1:0-10049 GCA_004026965.1 Petromus typicus
TTTTTTAAATAAAGGAAAATGTTATTTTAATAACATAATTATGATTTTTAAAAAAATCGTTGGGTAGGCAAAGACAGAAAAAGATATAAATTGGAATTCATGATATTTTTAAATTTTGATTAACCAAAGGCATAATTCATAAACCAGATAAGTATAAGTCACAGATTGAGAGAAAAGGCTCAGAATAGGTAAATCTGACAAAGGACTTATATTCCGAATATCTAAGGAACTCCTACAGTTCAGTAAAATAAATAAATGAGATAATAATGAGATCATCAAATTCTATAAAGACCTAGAAAGATACTTCATAAAAGGAGATCTCTGAATAATAAATAAATACATGGAAAAGCCCTTCATATCATTAGTCACCAGGGAAACGTACAGTGGGAACATGGCTAGAGTGGGCCACGTGAATGGAAACCATCTTGTCTTCCTCAGTGGAAAAGTTTCAAGCTGTGGCTGAATCTCAGTTCTCCATGTTGGAGCTGGTAGCACATAATGGTACAACCACTTTGAAAAACTGGTAGTTTGTTTAAAAGTTAAATATTTCTCTATCTCAGAACCCAGAAATTCCACCTCTGTAAATTTATCAAAGTGTATCAAAATGTATCAGAAATACATTCCTCCTGCTCTGTACAGGATGTTCACACAGCCAAAAATGAGGAACCCAGGGTCTGTCAACAGCAGAATGGCAAACTCTGCAAGGCCATGACCCCCATTGGATAGTCACAGTCTCTCCCTGGTGTCGGTCTTACAGTTATGCTCAGTCAATGCCAGAATACATTAGGACACTGGAGGAGAAAGGACAGAAAGTTTGGGGTACTTTCCCTCCCTTTTTCTGCTCTGGGAACCAAAGCTGGTGCAAGAATCCCTGGGGTTCATTAGATTTTCTTAAGAGTCAAATGAACATCTGCAGACCCTGTGAAAAGATCCACAGACCCAGAAGATCCTGGTTCAAAGGGTAAGACCAAGGGCTGACAATCCATGAAATCCATTTCCATGAGAAATGGAGAATGACTGACAGCCCGCTAACTGCTCTTCATGTCACCAAAGGCCCTGACTATTCCAGCCTTTGCAGAGAAGCCACAGACCAAGGTACAAGATGCTCCTTCTCTTCAGTCACATCCCGCACGGCTTGGTTCTCAGACACAACCCCAGCCGCATCCACTACTGCCATTTCCCCATCACTCCACGACCCCAAGCACAGAGTTACTGGGCTCAGAAGGAGTCAGCACAGAAAGTACGGTGGATACTATCAGGAATTCCTGTGCAGTGGGAGTGTTTACCTGAAGGCCAGGTTGTAGCGGTGTTGGTCATTTTCCCATTGCTTAGACCTAATGGCGAACATACGCAAGTTGAAAAAGCAGATTTATTTTGGATCATGGTTCTAATCCATGCCAGACTGGTTCCAGGACAGAAAAGAATGCCAGAAGGGCATGGCAGAGGAAAGGGCACTCCTGGCACAGAGGAAGCCAACAAAAATGAGACGAGCTGGGAACAAGTCACAGCCTCCAGTGTCCCTTCCCCATCCAAGGCGACCTCCAAACAACACATTCAGCGACATCTCTTCAAGGGATGAATCCACCAAGAAGCACAGAGCCCCCACCACAAGCCAATCGACTCCCCTCACATCGAACCTTCAGGGGACATTCTCGATCTAAACCGGAACATGACCCTTCTTAAGGCTTTCACGTCTATAACGGGCTCCAGAGGCACAGAGCCGAGGGACCTGCGTGAGACAGACTCAGACCCAAAGATCACTGCCCACAGGGAAGCCCACGTACAGCGTCTCATCGGGTCTTTATAATTTTCCCAGTTCAAAGGGTCACTTTCAATACCATCCAAGTTGCCTCCCAATTTAGGTGCTATTTCAACTTTTATCAGATTGCTAGGCCTGGGAAACAGAGATGAGAAGTTAAGTACAGTTTAGATTTTCATGGGGAAGGGAGAACGGGCTGGCTAGCTCTCTACCCTTGCTCTTACTACACCATTTCCAGAAGCAGTTCTTCCCATGACACCTTTCTTCCTCCACCCCCTCTATTACTTTCAACATGACCCCACACCCTTTGCTAGCTCCTTTCACTCTAGCGGAGGCCCTTTCAAACTTGTCCTCGAAAACCAGCCCCATCTTCCCACTACTGTTTGTCCAAAACTCTAATCAATATATTATATGGGGAGGAGGCAGGCAGACATGTTTGTGTAGAAATAACTACAAACTGGAAGACAACTTGACAGTGATTAACTTGATGGTAAAAATCTTGATTATTTCATCTTATTTTTCTTACAGCTCTTTGTAGTTTTTGAGTTTTCTTTTTTTTAACTGGTACATTTTACAAATACATAATGACAACATTCATCATAGCTAATTTCTACCAGTACATGACACATCTTGCTTCATGTTTTTCCATTCCCCTCCCCTCCTTCTTTATAGAAGCTTTGCTTCCAATTTTTAAATAGTAAATGTGATATCAATTTCATAAAGCAGAGTTATTTCTTTATTTTTAACAAAACAAGATTATTCTATGAAGGCTATTTTCATTCTGCTCTGACAATGTGATTCTCTATATTCAAAAAGAACAGCAGCTGGGGATTTAGCTCCGTGGTTCTGGCACCTGCCTTGCAAAAGGAACAGACATGAAGTTTAGTTCTATTGGGGCGATCTGTGTGGACAGTACATCATCTTCTCTTTCTAGGTCTCAGTTTCTTCTAAGAAAATTTATTCCACCACTAACGGCTTATGTATCTGTAAATCTCTACAGTTTGGTATGTAATGTCTGTCTTTTCTCATGGGCACATTGTTCAAATATTTGAAGAATACCAAGTAATAAAAACAGGTCAAGAGTAAGTAAGGAAAGGAAGTCAGCTGGCAAAAAGTACCCAGCTGCATATTCAAAAAGCTCTCTGGTGCCAAGAAGCTCTTTGTTTATAGTGAAGTGCCAGCCAACTGCATGGTTTCATGATCATCAAAAAGTACCTTGGTATGGGCTGGGGGATGTAGCTCAGTGGCACTGTCACCACCTGCCTGGCAAGTGTAAGGTCCTGAGTTTGATCTCTGATTCAAAGAAAAGAATCTTATCTCAATGGGTCTGGTGCCAAGTGCAAGGGCCCAGGTTCGATGCCCGGTAATCACATACAACAATGCCCAGCACCCACCAGCAATCAGAACCACAGACCACAGTGCCAGGCATGGTGGCTCACACCTGTAATCCTAGCACTTAGGAGGCAGAGGCAGGAAGACTGCTGCAAGTTCAATGCTGAGCTCAGGGCCAGCCTGAACTACAAAAAGCAAAACCTGTCTCAAAAGAAAAAAAGTCTTGATTTCCTATCACAAAAATACAGCATTTTCAGCAGATTCTCCAATCAACATATTGTTTCTGTGATTTCCAGTCATATGAGAATGATTTTTATGGAGAATTCAGCAAACGCTCTCCCTGATACACACAGCATGTCACAGGGAACCAACCACAAGAAGAGAACTACCCCGTGGGTAAGTTGATATTGATACTGATTGATTAGACTAATTAATTATCAAGGGATTTTTAGTTCATCCTTAGAAAAATACCTGTGGTGCTGACTGAGCCATCAGGTGTCTCTGAAGCTAGACAAATTCATTTCCAAAAGTCAAATACAGAGGAAATTACAGTTTTGTAAGTTACCTGATATGCAAGCAAGTCCTGCATGGGCTATAAACCTCCCTGAGTAAAGCCAGTTTATCCTGTTATGGGCAAGGCTCTGCACTTCCACAGGCCACTGCTATTTCCTGTCATCAGACGAGGGTAGGGGGGATGATTTGCCTGGCACTACCAAAGGTGGTGGCGAAAGCTTTCCAACAGATTATTTTTATCATCTTGGAATTTTGTCATGAACTAAAAACACCTTGACTGCCCCAAAAGCTCAACAGAAAAACAAATGTAAACTTCATAGTAATCTACAAGGTGGACATCATGTGCCATTTCTCAGATCTACTTGAGGACATCGGACAGGAATGTCAGTCTGAGAATGCACGGCCTGAGGCAAGCACCTCTGAAGTGACTGTCATTCCTCAGCCCAGAAACCCTTATTCTTGAGGCACTCTTCTACAGTTTCTGGAAACAAGAAGCTGGTCAATAAGAGGGTGGTGCCTGTGACTGGCATATGTTGAAAAACTACCAGAATCTGGCTCTTAAAAAGGATGCTAAGTAAATCTGGGGTTACATGGACTCCACGGCCAGCTTTGAAACTGCAAAGGCAGGAATGTACACTAACATCTTTCATGATTACATTGGAACAGTGGCCTAGATTTTTTCAGTTTTGGCTAATATTGAGACAGGAAGAGATCAGCAATAGCATCATCTTGGCAAGAAAAGAGATGGACAATTTTCCTCAAGTAAATATCTGTTAAATCAGACATGATGGTGCACACCTGTAATCCCACCATCTTGGGAGACTGTGGCAGGAGTATCACAAGTTCACGGCCAGTGTGCACAGCTCAGTGATTTAGTGAGACTCAATCTCAAAATAAAAAATAAAACCAGGCCAAGAATGTAACGCTACGCAAAAGCCCCGGTTTTAATCCCCAGTACTTACACACACACGCACATACACATAAGCACACATTTCTTAATTTTTTGTTGGTATATCCAAATTGTGGAAAACAATTGGTATTTTAAGAATAAGAAGTCAGACTAAAAGGATATTTATATTCTAGAAATTCGTTGTTTTAAGAACAAAGGAATGCTTGTCAGTAAGAGGCATTTCTGAAGATCTCCCTCCAACTAGGAAAAAAAACAAAAACTAACCATGAACTGGAATCCTAGACTTAGTAAGACTGATTGCATGAGAGATGAATAAATCACACTTCTTTACAAGAACCAAAAAGAACAGAGTTTATTATTGAATCCAGTTGCTTAGGATTTAAGAAACTAAATGCTTACATAACTCCTGTATCTTAGCTATTTCTAGAGAAAGCTGGAGGCTAATATATCTATGCATAAGAAAAACTAAATTATGAAACATCACTCAAATTTATGGTGGGATTTTCAATATGTGGAAAAAAATCAACTGATTTATTATAGAGTTCAGAGATGGATATAGAAAGGTATGCATAGTTAAGCCACAGATCTTAAGGAAAAAAATGGCTTCGATTAGTTCTCTTTTGCTAAGATGAAATGAAAATAAAAAACAGATGTAAAACCTGCAATCACATATTATTAACATTACAGCAATAGCAGTAATAAGCTATTCTTGCTTTTGAGTCTGATGACCATGTGCTTTGTTTTACACAAAGGAAATCAGGTATGCAAAAGCTAAATGCCGCTTTTAAAATGTAAACCTAAAGTTAAATTCCAGGCCAGATTGTCTACAGGAGAACACTGGAACCTGTGAGAGACAATCTTTTATCTGACCCTTTCTCAACAATCAACACTCTATCGTCCTTTAAAACACGTTTCTAGAGTCCCTTGACCTGTACTGACTGAGCAGTGTTTGTCACCTTAAGCTTACATGCCTACTTAGCATCACTTACTCAGCCCACACAGCTAAGTCAGAAAGTCTGGGTTTCAGCTTGCTGTAAAAACTGCTTCCCGGACAGCACAATAAAGTGACAGGTACTGCGGTGAACCTCAGGCTCTGAGCCCCACAGAGAGTGACAGTTGCCACTCTCACTGAACAACAGCAAGAGGCACATGTAACATGGCTATATTCCTTCATTCACCCTACTTTTAAAATTTAGCTAAAATTGGGGCCAGGTATTTAGCTCAGTGGTTCCGGCGCCTGTCTTGCAAGAGCAAGGACCCGGGTTCAATCCCTGGTTAACCACATACAATACTGGGCATGGAGACTCACGCCCAGCAGCAACCAGTACCACATACCACAGTGCCGGGCGTGGTGGCTCACGCCTGTAATCCCAGCACTCAAGAGGCAGAGGCAGGAGGATTGCTGTGATATGAGTTGGAGGCTAAGCTCAGGGCCAGCCTGAACTACAAAGCAAGACCCTGTCTCCAAAAAATTTTTTAAAATTAAAATAAATAAATAAATAGATAAAATTTAGCTAAAATTACTTCCATAAGCTACGGGCTTCAATCTGCCCCACAGACCACAAGTTCTCAGACTTATGGTGAAGGATGGCAGTGTTCTGTGTGTCTGGTCTCTTCCACTTCTTTTTCCAGTTCCTTTCCTGCCCTGTCCCTTCTGCCTTCAAATGGACTTTGTTAGTTTTCCTCCTGGACAGTCTCACTCTGGGCTCCATGTGACCCTGGCACGTGCACCACACTAACCTATATATGACTCATTGCCTCCCATAAGGAAATAAGTTCCTTAAGTCACATATGATGAAATATTAATTTCACAGATTAAGTTCTGTGTCCTGTACTGCAATAAGCACCTTTGTACATAAAAGCAGTTACTCTTTGTAAGAATCCTAAGGAATATTATTATCATTCTACAAATGAGAAGACTGAGGTTTAGAGATCTTCTAATTACTGCCCGAGCCCACAGAACCAGGAAGTGGTAGAGCTTAACCTGAAGTGAGGCTTCTGTACTCCATGGGACTATATTTGTCTGACTTAACTTCAGATTCCCCATAATTTCTCACATACAGTGAGCACTGTTAATATTTACGAACTGACTGCTTAAAAACAGAAACATATTGCATTTAAAAGCCCTCCTAAAGAAGTGCAAAGAAAAATCACCAATATGAAAATGATGTGCAGAAGAGTTAAAAATAAAAATACATGAATATGCAGTTAGTATTTGTGGTTCAGCAATATCCTAGAGCCCATTCATCAACTAAATAGACACGCAGGGCTTATCCAAGATATTTTCAGTATACTTATTCAAAAGTATTCTGATCCAAAGATAATATCCAGAAGATAATTTGCCATGTTTGCATTTCTGCACTAAAAATTGAGTGTGCAGTGCTGGTTTTAGTTAGAAATGAAAAACATTTAATAGGTATTCTTTTAGCATGTAGGAAGAATCAATCACTTCCCTTCAACAACTGTGATGGCACCTGTCTATTTCTTAATCCAATGGGAGTTTTTTCTTTTTTTGTAAATATATGTTGTTTCTCACAAAAATATGTAATCTTTTTTCCTTTCTTTTTTTTTTTTTTGAGACAGGGTCTCACTTTTGTGGTTCAGGCTCGCCCTGAGCTCAGCCTCAAACTCACATCACAGCAATCCTCCTGCCTCTGCCTCTCAAGTGCTGGGATTACAGGCGTGAGCCACCACGCCCGGCACTGTGGTATGTGATACTGGTTGCTGCTGGGCATGAGTCTCCATGCCCAGTATTGTATGTGGTTAACCGGGGATCAAACCTGGGTCCTTGCGCTTGCAAGACAGGCGCTGGAACCACTGAGCTAACTCCCTGGCCCCAAAATATGTAATCTTATGTGCAAAACCAAAGTCAACTGATTTTCCTTTAATTATTATTTCAAATATTTTATCTGAACCACAAGAGGAACTCTAAAAAATGTGACTTAGATGACAATATTCACGCCTTATTTATAGTCTTAATGGCTGAACAAATCTCTGGATCTGTTTCTTTTTCAAGAATAACATTTAATAGCCACAAAAGACATCTGTCCATCTGTGAGATCTTTGAACTATAACAACCAAGGGGGAAAAGTCAGCTGAAACATGAAAAGCACAAATATCTCTGAATAATATTATCACCCCCATTCGACTTCTTCCTTTGGAGACCTGGAACCCAATGACAAATGAACTAGTGTGACTTGTGCCAGCATCCTGTACATCTGGTGTGCACAAAGACTCCAGTTCTCAGTGTCTTTTGGGGACTCAGATCCTGATCCAGAAATGATGGGGGGAGCATGACCATCTCCACCGCCATCTCTAAGGGTGAGACGTGGCTGTGCCTGGCTCTCAGAAACACAGACTGGAAACAGACTACTCCACGACATGCTACTAGGCAAGGTGATTTCTGGAACATCCTGACTCTGCGCCTCTCTTCTTAGGTAGTTTTTTTTGTTTTTTTTTTTTTTTTTTAGGTTTTTTGAGACAGGGTCTCGCTTTGTGGTTCAGGCTGGCCCTGAGCTCAGCCTAAAACTCACATCACAATCCTCCTGCCTCTGCCTCCCGAGTGCTGGGATTACAGGCATGAGCCACCACGCCCGGCACTGTGGTATGTGGTACTGGTTGCTGCTGGGTGTGGGTCTCCATACCCAGTATTGTTATGTGGTTACCGGGGAATCGAACCCGGGCCCTTGCGCTTACAAGACAGGTGCCGGAACCACTGAGCTAACTCCCCGGCCCACTTCTTAGGTAGTTTTAACCGGACTAAAGCCAGACCCTTAGCCTTGAATTGATAACTTGGTAAAAAGATTCACTGTAAGTCAGAAGTATTGCCCAGAAGATAATGATGTTCAAATCTTTCAAAGGACCAAGAAAATCCTACCCTCTATCAGTGTACAGAAAATGATACAGAGATTTCAAAAAGCAGGTGGAGCAATACTAGAATAGCAAAACAATAGGTATTTTCTCTTCAGACTTCCCCTGAGTTCCAAATTGGATCATAGAAAATGCTGAAATACATAAGAACAGGGAAGAATTTTATTGTCCCAAAGCACCGCTACTCTCTGCATTCTCCACTGTCTGCCAGCTTTGTAAAGGAATATCTGCAGGAAATATTGAGAGAACACATTCAAAATCATTGCCAGGGATTTAGCTCAGTGGTTCTGACCCCTGTCTCACAAGTGCAAGGTCCCTAGTTTGATTCTTAATACCATTTTTAAAAAATTTCAAAATCATCACAGGATAGCAGCCATCAATAGAGTGAGAGTCATTCACCATGTTAAGTTAAAAGAGCTGGAAGACTGTGGCAGAGGGAGAGAAAAGTGGCTGTAATTGCCAAAATCTAGTACCAGAAGAACAAAGAAAAACAAGGCTCCCAAGGGACTAACACTATACCTATTTCTTCCCTTTCCTTCTGCCTGATCAGAATTAGCTTAAATCATACGGATATAATAATATTAAAATAAATATTTCCTACATGACTTCATTCCTGTAAATTACCAAAGGAAAGGAAAATGGGTAAAAGTAACAAAAGGCAAATATTCATTGTTGTGGAAATGCTCATGACTGCAATTGTAGTCATGAAAAATGGGCATCTGAAATGAAAAAACACTTTTCAGAGGAGGAAAAATGTAATTAAGAAAATAAAAACCTAAATTAATGAAAAGATTGTAAAATTATTCAAACCAGCTAGAGCACACATAAAATTTGAACAATTTATGTGCTTTTGAATTAAATATACCTGATCATTCTCATTTTCAACTCTTGGAGAAAAGCTGGAAACTGCTGAGGAAATTGTAGAAAGTTCTTGGAGTTTTGTGTCGATTTCAGCAAGCTGCGCATGCTCACTGGCTGCAAATGTGTAACCTTCTCCAGGGACCAGCCAACCACAGTGATCACCCTAAAGGAAACAGGGTTACCAATTCATTGCAGAAAATAAATACATTACACAAAAGGAGACAAGGAAAAGAGGATTTTAAAATTGTACTTCAAAAAAAACCACAACTACAACTCAGGACACAAATATCACACAAGCCTTTTTTCCTCTTCCAGGAAACACACTCTAAAGTTCCTGAAGGACTTAAAGACACAATAAGCCAGCAAATGGGGCTCAGGGCCTGCCCCTTTCTCCGGTAAACTGTGCTTCCTCCTCCCTGAAGGCAGCAGCAATGTAAGTGGCCAGCATCTATCAACTTCAAGAACAAAGAGGTAAGCTTGGCTTTATAATGAGGGAGGCTCGTAAACAAACATCCCACGGGCTGTCTACACCCTCTTTCCTTCTTCTGACTCTTACTGGTTGTAAGTCTAGAACGTTAACTATCAGGAAAAGCTACTCCAGGTAGCTTAAAGTATTAAATAAAATGCCATATAATTTATATAAGAAAAAGGAGAGGTAATTGATAACCTCTAGGAAAAATTTTAACTCCCTAGTCTATTCATGGTTATAAATCTAAAATTTAAAAAAAATTATAATTCAGCATGGCCAATAGATCTAAGAGTGCACACTGACTTAATACAATTGTGTTATATGTTTCCTTTTTT
>PVIR01046895.1:0-10064 GCA_004026965.1 Petromus typicus
TTCTCCAGCTTATAATATTCATCTATGCCTTCTGCATTCTCTGAGAATTTTATAAGAGATTAAAAGAAGTGCCAGTGTTTTAGAAGAAAATAAAAAATTAATTAAAAAATCTGCAGCATAAAAAATTTAAGCAATGGATTCTTCAGGGTTAGGGAATCCATGCAATACAACTAAAGCAGCTTATGTTTCAGTTGCAAAAACTTGTTATTTGTTTAAATATTAATATAGCTTCTTTACTCATTCTTCAAAAATAGATTAGAGAACAATTCCCTCAAAGAACAACACACTTTTTGAACTATTAACAAAACTGTGATCATAGAATCAAGGTGCTAAGTGTTTCTCTGCTTGAATTTCTATAAATATTCATAGGGTCCACGAAATATAACTACACACGAAGAATATTTACATTTGAATAGACCAAGAAAGTGCTTGATATTTTGTATTTAAAATATAAATCCTATTGTACAAAAGTTACTTTTTAGATAAATAATAGAAGTGATAAATGCCATGGACTTTAGGGTAATTACATTGCTTAAATTAAATTTAAAATGTAAAGAAGGAAAATCATAAATTGAAAGACTGGTAAGAACATATTTACTACTTTTGTGTGTTCTAAGTAAATTAGTTTTACTTATGCTAGACTAGAGTTCATTTTCTCTTTTTTAAAGGAAGAGAAAATCCTTACAAAGAAAAGCATTTCATTACAGCCTAAAAAATAAATATAAAATGTGCATTTCATTCATTAATAAAAGTATTATTTGTAGTATTATATTTAAAACTTTATTAAACTTATAGAAGGGACCTTTAGTTACATTACAATTAATAGAGAAGTTACCCCTTAGACTATTCTAAGCTAATTAAATCCATGTTATATTGTCATAAAGTATGTTTGTAGCAAATTTACTAGAAGGAAATTCTAAAATTCAAAAGTTTGTAGAAATTCTGAAAGTATAATTTTGGTGGAAAAAATCTTCTCCATTTTCAGTCAACTCTTGTATATTTACCACTACATGCAAACAGTATGATTCCCTCAAGTTCCCTGGTATATGTTATATATGTCTTTGTTTTTAAGAAATAATCTAAGATATGGAATTAATAACAGAATATCAGCTGACCAGAAAAAATAAATTGGATCATTTTAAGGATTTAAGTTTGATAAGTTAAAGTTGACAAGTAGCACTTAAATTAAAATATGAAGCATTTTATAGAGAACCAATTATTGTAATTACATTTTAATTGTTAAGGCACCGTGGTTGTGAGGAAGTAATTCTTTATAGAAATGTTAACCAGAATTTGTACTTTCACTTTCATTCTCATTCATTCTTGTATCTTTCCCAGAATCCTGGCTTTATGAACTACTAAGTTGGGTAACAAAACTGAAATTTATTATAATTTAAGCGTTGAAACTAGATCATGTTTTAAAAATACAAAATATAATTACTACAGCTGGCAGTAGGAGTGTGGTGTTTTGATGAACATAGGGGACACTTAGAGAAATGTTCCACTTGCTTTCGTTGTGAACGGCGCTGAAATTCAGGTCTCCTTAAGACTTAATTCAGGATAGCTGACCTGGGGCAGACTCTCTGATATCAGTAACATGCAAGTCAAAGACATGGTTGGAGATTTTAGAAAAGTGTGAAAACACAGACTGACATGTAGGAACCAAGAAATCTACAGCATACTCTAGTAGTTCACAGAAACAGGTGTGGAAATGTGAAGAAACAGCAGGTGAGGGATCTTGCACTTGAACAGCGGCCTCCTTGGGGAATACTTGCTCTTCGTTGACTTTTATATTTGATTATATATTTTTAAATTGACAAGTAAAAATTATACATGTTTATGGAATAGCATGTATATTTGGACACATATTTACAGAGTGTAATATTTAAATCTGTGTAAGAAAATCTCTGCCCTCAAATATCTCACATTTCTTTGTGCTGAAACCATGTGATAATTTACATTTTCACCAACAATATGCACAAGTTTCTTTTTCTACACATTCTTGCCGGCCCATCTCATCTTTTGTCCTGTTACTAATAGTCTTTCTCCTTCTTGAGAAAGAGAGGCTATACTATGTAGTGGTTTTGACTTACGTTGCCCTCACAATCTGTGATGCTTTGTTACATGCCTGTTGATCTTTTCATGTCTTATTTTGACATATATCTGTTAGGATTTCATGCCCATTTAATATGAGATGATTAGGTCTTTGTTGTCATTATCACTGAGTTGTTTGAGGTCCTTGGAAATATCAACCCCCTTCTCAGTTGTCCCTCCACCATTTTCACTGCTGTGCAGAAACTCCAGTAATCCCAGCAGCCTACAGTTTTACCTGGTTCAGACCAAAATTTCAACATATATTCAATAGAAAAATTCACAATTTATTTCAGTAATACATAAAGAAGAATTAAAAGTAACTGCATGAGTCAAAGGCAGTTGAGTGAGAAACTTGAATGTGGTCTGTAAGGAGAATTTGTACAAGACAAGGCTCTCTGTAGAGCATGAGAAGCTGATATGAAAGAAAGACCTAGAAGAGAATCAATAAGGAGGTTTTCATGGATACATAGTGTATGGACTTTTCTAACCACAGACCTTCTAGTTCAGTTCTCCACCCTTGGCCAACACAGTGCTTTAAACTATTTGAATTAACTGTTGCTATTGAGAATCAGTACCTTTCACATAATAATGAATTTCAGGATTTTAGGGAAGTGGCCATGTGGCAGTGTTTGCCTCCTTATTTGCCATAACATTTGCCTTTGTTGCTGACCAACAAACAGGCTCTAAGATAACCTGCTTTATTCTGTCAGGCTTAGGCTCTGTAGACCCTTACTTGGGCCATCTTTAGTCTATAGACTATGAGATGCATAAAGAGTCGTCAATGAGCCCAGAATCAAGGTACTATGAGAAAGTCCGTTGATTTGAGTAGCTATTGTTTTGCATCTGTTTCCCCATAATGCAATAGGAGTTTTAAATGTGAGGCACAGAGCAATGCTTTGGGATTAGAGTGCATTCCTCACCAGGAGATGAAGGACACAGATAGAGACACACAGGCCACCACATTGACCACGTTCCGAGGCTCTGCAAAACAAACACGGTCAGCCGAGAGCAGAGCTGAGTGCGGCCTACACTTCTGGATTGGGCACTCTGGTAGGGTTAGGGCTGCATAAATGGTGTCTGTATGATTAGTTTCCTGAACTGTACTTATGCTGAATTTAGTAAAACATACTCACATTTGAAAAGGATGGAAATCATGGATCAAAATTAAACAGTGTAAGGATGACACCTTTATAGAGAATGTTTTTGTTTGTTTTTGAGACAGAGTCTCTCTTTTTGTGGCTCAGGCTTGCCCTGAGCTCAGCCTCAAACTCACATCACAACAATCCTCCTGCCTCTGCCTCCCGAGTGCTCGGATTAGAGATGTCAGCCACCAGTCCGGCACTGTAGTATGTAGTACTGGTTGCTGCTGGGGCGTGAGTCTCCATGCCCAGTAGTGTATCTGTTTACAGGTGAATTGAACCCATAGCCTTGAGCTTGCAATACAGGCACCAGAACCATTGAGCTAAATCCCTTGCTCCCTATAGAGAATGTTTTAATCCCCATAAATTGCTTAGAGAGTTTTTCAGCTTCAATAGTGTAGGGAAAAAATAATTTTCAACTGAACTACATTATGTCAAAGAATGTGTGAAACAACAAAATTAAGCAAAATAATTCATATAAGAATAAAGTAATAAAGAAACTAAGGCTCATTAATATAAAAACAAGTAATTTCTTAACATTGTGGACTATATGAATAATGAATCATTCAACAAATTTTAAAGAAAATTTTATTTAGAGAAATTTATGTGTATTATGTAATACCTCACTCATTAAAAAAAGGAAAAAAAATTTATTGAATAAAATGCAAATCATTACAGCTTATTGAGGTAACTTTTCATTAAAATAATCTCAATTTTTCAATAACCCTTGGAGTTATTAATATTGTATTGTGATTGTAATACAACATAATGGAAATAAAGCTGATATGTTCATCATGAAATGAAAGATTTTAAATAATAATGGATCAAAGAGAATCCTTAGATCATTCCTTCCAAGTGAATTCTGTACTGGTGTAGAGGATGTAGCTCAGTGGAACCAAGTCTGCCAGGCAAATAAAAGGTCCTGAGTTCAATTTTGAAAACCAGGGGAAAAAAAAAGAATTCTGTACCATAGTAACATTTTCTTCTATGATAATATTTTTTAACACTATACAATTTTTAATGTATGATGTTTCTGTTCTTCAAATATGAGCACCTTTTATCAAACTATTTGTTATTTATTGATACATTTTTAAATTAGAGGCAAAGTTTCTTGATCATTTTTTCTGATGTTTTAATCAAAACATGATGAAAAGGGATATAAAGAAAATATTTATGACTTGATTTAAGATTATTTCAATGTTATTTTCTCAAATTCTAAGTGAGAATTTTGGAAATATATAGTGGTACAACTGCACAACTCATCGTGACTATTTTGCCACAAATCACAGTCACAAGAAGAAATTAAACAAGGAACAATACAAATGCCAAGTTAGAACTCTTTATTTTTATTTTTATTTGGAGATAAAGTCTCACTTTGTACTTCAGGCTGGCCCTGAGCTCACTATGTAGTCCAGGCAAGCCTCAAACTTACAGCAATCCTCCTGCCTGTGCCTCCCGAGTACTAGGATGACAGACGTGAGCCACTATGCCTGGCATCACGTGTCATTATTTTATTTAAATTATTTACTTTTATAATTGGATATTTGAATGTAGTAAAACTGTTATGGTGACAAGAAGATATCAGTAATGTACTTGCCTCTATCAACTAGTTTATGCAGATAAAACTGAACTCTCCAGCCATGATATTATCAGTATGTGTATGTGTTTTGTGTAGGAATGTGTATGTGTTTCAGAGTCCCACTGAAAACTGTAAAGTTTAAATATATTTTAAGACAAAAAATTTCTCAGTAAAATGAAAACCTTAGCACCTTATAAACACTAATATAAAATGAGATATTGAGAGAAAAATGGCAATATGTGAATAACCACACAAGTTAGAAACATATGTGCAAACAACCCACACTTGTCTGAAGAACTGGGACCAAAGTTATTACATATGAAATGATGCATTCACATTTGCAGAACACCTCTCAAATCATGGTGGTGATTGATATCATATATCTAACCATATATACAATCATAAATCTACTGCTGGGTAAGTGGCATAGGTGGATTTCACAACAAATTCAATAGTTCTATATCAATTTAGTTTTCCATTATTCTTTGAGGCACTTAAACTAGAACTGAATGCATATATCTATGTGAAGACATGTACATGAAGTTTTCCTACAAGTTTTGTTGGAAAGAGGTGAAAACTGGAAATAGTCTAAATGTCATTAGTATGTGAATGAATAAACAATGTGTAGTATATCAATACCAATGGTTAGTAATAAGCCATGAAAATTCTTAGAATATTCTTCATAAAAAGCATAGATAAACCTTAAATAAATTGTTCTTGGCAAAAGTATCAGATCAAACATGGTGAATCTACACATGGAGAATACATATTATTCATACATCCATACTGTACACATTAAATTTTGGAAGCAATGCAAACTGTAATGAAAGAAAGTAATTTAACATGCCAGTAGACTCAGGATATAAGACTCAAAAAATAAGCACTTGAATACTTTCCAAGGTGAATCATGGTCTTGATCTTGAGTTGGTGATAGTTTCAGAGGTTTGTAACTGTTTCACAAATTATCAAATTGTACAATTTAAATATGTAGTTACTATATGCCCTAGTGTGAATATCATTTTAAATGCTTTATATTTATTAAGAGATAGAAATAAAGACAGTAAGATTGTATTCATAAATTACACTTCAGGGACACAAATATAAATAGCCTATTCTGGTTCATCATAGTCAGTGGTGTTGTATGTGCATAATGGTGAAAAATACGTCCCTGTCATTACTGGCTCATCTTCTTTGGATGTAAGTCACTCAGAGTGAAATGGCACAGATAATTAGGTTTTATTGAAAATATGCAATGCCTAAATATTTATTTATTTTAATTGTGTAAGAGTTTGAAGATCAATTAAATTTCCCCCCTTATGTTCTTTATATTCAGAGGTGGATTCCATGCCTTATATTTCTTATTTGATGGTCTTCCAGCCATGGAAGTTTATGTCAAAGTTATCCTGTATGTTTTTCCACCTTAGGGTCATGAAATGTAATGTAGCATCATCTTTATTTGCAGAGAGAGTGTTGGGAGCCATTTCCTACAGTGCCATGGCTGCCCATGCAGGAGAGAAAAGTCGGCCTGATTTCTGGATCAGAACCCAACATTGTCTACTTTCCTCAGGGATAATTACTGTCTTTGCCAGATTAAACTAAGAACCTTTACACACCCTCCTGCCAGATTAGGAATCTCTACACACCTTCCCTAGATTAAATCAAGAACATTGTCAGCACACCCCGCCCACCAGTTCTTTCACTAATTTTTTTTTTTTCTTTTCTGTACGCGTGAATGAAGCTAGTCGGCTTGTAGGTGGTACTTAAGAAATGTATAAAAGAAGGCTGTTAAATAAACGTGGCGCTCTTTCGGTATTGACTGATGAGCCCTTCCAAGTCCCGCTGTCCTGTCTTTATTTATTTCTTATCCTAGCCCCTCGGCTCGGTCACCCCATTGCTCTGCCCGGCTGGCCCCGGCAAGCCAAGTGTCTTGTACTTGAAGATATGTGAGAAGTTCTACAACCTGGAGTCTCTCAGGCTACGATGAGGTCACTTCGCACTTAGGTAGGTGAACAGTAGCATCATGTGACCTTCCTTTTCTTCAAATTGTTCAGCCCGAGGTTTAGATATCTGAGTAATAGAGCCCACAGATTGCCTAAGATTCCATTTCTGAGTGATGACTAGGCCTTATGTTTGCTGAGCAGAGTCCCTAACTATTGTAGAACTTTTGACGATTATCTTTGCTGCATTCTGTCTGAATTCACAACCTGCAAAGTATAGGAGCATAAAAACAGTTGCTTTAAGCCATCGAATAACAGTTTGTATTCAAAACAATAACTGTCCATTAATGGAATGGTCATTTTAGTAGCAATATTTAAAAATGAGTTTTCTTTCAATATACAAAAATGTTCTAAAAATGAATGGTGGAAGTGGCAAAGGAAGTAGAGAATGGGGGGGAAGCCACAAAGGAGGAAAGTAAAAGGGAAATTAAAATGGTTAAGATGTGAAATGTCTATATATCGATTTCCCCAAATAAATATATTTATTGTGTCATATACTCATAAAAAATTGCCGAAAATAATCAAGATTTGCCTTGAAATACAGACAGAAGTCTCCGGATCCCAGATGTTCATGTTTCTCCCAGTGTGTGGATAGGCCTGAATTAGAAATGGCAGGAATTATTTTTCAAAACTGGAAGCAGTTCTGCCATGTGAGAACAACTGCTGGCTTTAGAGTTAGTGTCTCACATATTTTATAGCAAAGCTTAAATGGGTTTATTAAAACTACATTATTGTTTTATTTATCCTGCCCAATGAAAGGTGAACACAAATATATCTTTATTCAGAAATCAAGGATTAAAAAGATATGGAACATGCTCTCTTGAACTGTTTTAGACAAATGTGCAGCTCAGTCATGCACAATGGATTACAAAATAAAAATAGAGATTTTCAAGTTACCTGTAAGGTTAACATCAATTTCCAAAAACGTTCTCTTTAGTAATTTCTGGAAGCTAAGAGAGGCCTGAGGGACATTAGCTACCTGAAAGTTTAAACAGAGAATATCCTTGGGAGAGTAATTGATTGAATTTACTGCTGTTCATAAGTAGAAGTGGATGATAAGGACAAAGGTGAACATTGATTACACGAATTAAGAGTTCCTTATTAATAGCCGTTGGATGCTAAATTTCTGGACTTTGCAATTTTTTTTAAAATTTTGACATGTTTACATATATATAACTGGGGGAAATAGAACCTATCACTATGCAAAAATTAATTTGTTTTTCATATGCTCCTTATCTAGAACACTTGAAGCTAACTGTGAATAAAATTAGTACTGCATTTGTGTCTTATCTAAACTCTCATATGAGATTAAGCATAGAATTGTTCACATGTAGTTTCATATTAGTGCTCAAAAAAGTTTTAGATTTGTGAGCATTTGAGGCTTTGGGACATTTTCATTTTGAAATTTTCACATTAGGATGTTCAGGCTATAGTTCAGCTATACAGTTGACAATATACAAATTTATCAGTGTTTGCCTCAAACTTTTGTCATTAATGTAACAACATATGAGTAAATTAGACAATTCTTGGAAAAAAAGAAAACAATAGACATCTGATATATAACTACTCCACTTTCTGCTTTTTTAAAGCCTGAAATATAATATTGCTTTTGGCTTCTGTTTATACAGCCATTACAGACATATTATTTTGTTTTTGTCATTTTTCTATTTCTATGAAGGCTTGATTCCTCATTTAATTCATAGAAATTAGCCCCAAACACTTGTAACTCCTCATTCCAATTCAAATTAAAACTTGACACATAAACTTTAAAGTAATTGTTTAAAATAATTCAGAAACATTCTCTTTATGAATAAAACAATTCAAACTTCCCAGACAGGCTTACGTAGCTCCTGAGGTTCAGAGCAGGGACATTGGAGATTTGAGCCCAGCTTAGAATACTTGCAACTTAGCAATTTATGTCTCAATTATCTTAATATTAACAAGAAAGTAACAGAAAGGCATCCCTTTAAATGGATTTTAAGAGTAAGGAAAGACACACTGCACTTTTAACAGAAATAATTAACAGAAATAGTTAACATAACTCACAGTCTAGTCCTCATAGTATGTGTATTTCAGTGAACATTTCCAAATTGTAAAAACTTGAAAAGTTAATATAATGATCAAGTAACAATTTTCTTTGGTACTTTCTTTGTTGCACCTTGATTACAAATCACTAAGTCACATCCAGTATGACACATGAAAGTCTGACAGAAGAGAACTAGGATTGTGACAGTAGTTCTAATATGGAGACCAACAATATAGTCTGAATCAAAATACTGATGGCAAAAGTAACATCAAACTTTGGCTTAATATACTGTTACTGTACTACTAATGTGAACTCTATTAAGTAGGTCACTTAAAATAGCCCTCTTCGGGGCCAGGGAGTTGGCTCAGTGGTTCTGGTGCCTGTCTTGCAAGCGCAAGGACCCAGGTTCAATCCTCGGTAACCACATACCATACTGGGTGTGGAGACTCACGCCCAGCAGCAACCAGTACAACATACCACAATGCCGGGTGTGGTGGCTCATGCCTGCAATCCCAGCACTCCGGAGGCAGAGGCAGGAGGATTGCTGTGATGTGAGTTGGAGGCTGAGCTCAGGGCCAGCCTGAACCACAAAGGAAGACCCTGTCTCAAAAACCCTAAAAAATAAAATAAAATAAAATAAAATAGTCCTCTGTCTAAGAAGCTCAAAAGAGTGTGTAGAATAGCTGCCATTTCAGAATCAGCCAACGGCAAATGTTGGCGAGGCTGCAGAGAAGAAGGAACCCTTCTCCATTGTTGGTGGGACTGTAGACTTGTACAACCCCTGTGGAGATCAGTTTGGAGAATCCTCAAAAAGCTAGGATTGGCGGTCCCATTTGACCTGGCCATTGCCCTACTAGGTATATACACACAATAATTAAAAGACTCATATCACAGTGACATATGTGCACCCATGTTTATAGCAGCCCAATTTGTGATTGCTACATCTTGGAAACAAGCCAAGTGTCCATCAACTGGAGACTGGATAAAAAAGCTGTGGTTCTTCTACAGAATGAAGTATTACTCTGCCATAAAAAATGATAAGTTTGAATCATTTCTACTTAAATGGACATACCTTGAGGATATTCTCATAAGTGAAATAAATAGGGCACAGATAGGTACATATCACATCTTTTCTCTGGTATGAGAAAATAAAGATGTAAATGAGTCCTAGCATTGTATGTTATATATTGTGAAATAGAAAATGCTCAATGTAAAATAGGGTGAAGGGG
>PVIR01046896.1:0-10062 GCA_004026965.1 Petromus typicus
TGTTCACAACAGCATAAACAGCCAAAAAGAAAGGCTACTGCTCTGCCACTCCATGGCACAGAGCTAACTCACTGTGCAGTTCAACTGTGTTCCTTACGTTACATTTGGAGAATAGCAATCATAGCACCATATCCGTTTTTAGGGAGAAACGCTCAGAGGTATAAATTCAAAACCGGCCAAGCAAGCCACAATTAAAACCAGCAAAGGCAAGCAGAAAAGCACTGTGACTCTCTGCCATGGAAAGGGCCCACTGCTTGCTGAAAGTACACTTTAACAGTGTTCCTGAAGTGAAATTAAGGCAAAGAAAATCACAACTCCAGCTCTGTTTCCTTGGGATCAACGTTCTGCTGTTTCCCCCATTAACTAAAATGGATTTCAAATGAGCTTGTGGCCTGATATTAAATCCGGAAAAATAGGGAGAAAAGCACAGTGGTTTTCTGCCACAAAAAGGGCAAACTGCTTGCTGAAAGTAACTTGAACTGTGTTCCTGAAGTGAAATTAAGAGAAAAGCAATCACAGCTCAATCTCCATTTCTTTGGGAGAAATGCTCTGCTGCTTCCCCCATTCAGTGTGATTGATTTCACTGAAGTTCACTGTTGCCATTGAAATCAACACAAGCTAGCAAAAAACGACGGTGGATTTCTTCCATGAAAGGGCTCACTGATTCCTGAAATTACACTTCAACTGAGTTCCTGAAGTGAAATTAGGGGCAAGACAATCGAAACTGCTGCTTTGTTACCCTGGGAGAAACGCTCTGCTGTTTTCCCCATTCACTGCCATTGATTTCAAAGGAGCGCGTTGCCTGTGATTCAAACCAGCAA
Organism: Petromus typicus; assembly: GCA_004026965.1. Taxonomy (NCBI): domain Eukaryota; kingdom Metazoa; phylum Chordata; class Mammalia; order Rodentia; family Petromuridae; genus Petromus; species Petromus typicus. Next base: position 822 of record PVIR01046896.1, read on the forward strand.
AACAAGCAGCGATGAAACCAGAAGAAGCAAGCAGACAAGTACGGTGGATCTCTGCCAGGAAAGGGCACACTGCTTGCTAAAAATACACTTGAATTGTGTTCCTGAAGTGAAATTAGGGGCAAGACAATCACAGCTCCAGCTCTGTTTCCCTGGGAGAAACGCTCTGCTGTTTCCCCCATTCACTGCCATTGATTTCAATGGAGCGCGCTGCCTGTGATTAAAACCTGCAAAACAAGCAGCGATTCAAACCAGCAGAAGCAAGCAGACAAGCTGTGACTGCCTTGCCCCTAACTTCACTTCAGGAACTCAGTTGAAGTGTACTTTCAGCAAGCAGTGTGCCTTTTGCTGGCAGAGATCCACAGTGCTTTTCTGCTTACTTTTGCCAGTTTAACGTGAAAAATGCCAGCTCCATTGAAATCCATGGCAGTGAATGAAGAAAACAGCAGAGTGGTTCTCCCAGCAAAAAGGAGCTGGAGCTTCAATTGTGTTTCCCCTGACTTCACTTCAGGAACTCAGTTGACGTGTACTTTCAGCAAGCAGTGTGCCTTTTCATGGCAGAGATCCACTGAGCTTTTTGCTTGAGTTTGTCTGTTTGAATCGCTGCTTGCTTTGCCATATTGAAGCACAAACCTCAAGCTCCACTGAAATCCATGGCAGTGAATGGGGAAAACAGAAGAGTGGTTATCCCAGGGAAAAGGAGCTGGAGCTGGGATTGTCTTGCCCCTAACTTCACTTCAGGAACTCAGTTGAGGTGTACTTTTAGCAAGCAGTGTACGTTTTCGTAACAGAGAGCCACCATGCTTCTCTGCTTGATTTGGCCGGTTTAAAGCACAAACCACAAGCTCCACTGAAATCTACGGCAGTGAATGAGGGAAACAGCAGAGTGGTTCTCCCAGGGAAATGGAGATGGAGCTGTGATTGTCTTGCCCCTACCTTCACTTGAGGAACTCAGTTGAAGTGTACTTTAGCAAGCATTGTGCTATTTCGTGACAGAGATCCACCATGCTTTTTGCTTAAGTTTGCCTGTTTGAATCCCTGCTTCCTTTGGCGGTTTGAATCACAAACAGCGAGTTCCACTGAAATGAATGGCAGTGAATGGGGGAAAGAGCAGAGTGGTTCTGTCAAGGTAAAGGAGTTGGAGTTGCGATTGTCTTGACCTTAACTATACTTCAGAAACTCAGTTGAACTGCACTTTCAGCAAGCAGTGTGCCTTTTGGTGGCAGAGATCCACCATGCCATTCGCTTGCATTTTTCGGTTTCAATTGCTGCTTGCTTTGCCGGTTTGAAGCGCAAACAGCGAGTTCCTTTAAAATGAATGGCAGTAAATGGGGGAAACAGCAGAGTGGATGTCCCAGGGAAACAGAGCTGGAGCTGCGATTGTATTGCCCCTAAATTCACTTCAGGAACTCAGTTGAAGTGTACTTTTAGGAAGCAGTGTGCCTTTTCGTGGCAGAGATCCACCGTGCTTCTCTGCGTACTTCTACTGGTTTTACGCGAATACTGCGAGCTCCATTGAAATCCATGGCAATGAATGAGGGAAACAGCAGAGTGGTTCTCCGAGTAAAAGGAGCTGGTGCTTAAATTTTCTTGTCCCTATATTCACTTAAGGAACACAGTTGAAGTGTACTTTCAGCAAGCACTGTGCTTTGTCATGGCAGAAACCCACCGGGTTTTTGCTTGAGTTTGAATGTTTAAATCGCTGCTTGATTTTGCTGGTTTGAAGCAAAAACCATGAGCCTTTTTGAAATCTAAGACAGTGAATGGGGGAAACAGCAGAGTGGTTTTCCCAGAAAAACTGAGCAGGAGCTGCAATTGTCTTGCCCTTAACTTCACTTCAGGAACTCAGTTGAAGTGTACGTTCAGGAAGCAGTGTGCCTTTTCGTGGCAGAGATTCACCATGCCATTTGCTTGCATTTTTCGGTTTCAACTGCTGCTTGCTTTGCCAGTTTGAAGAGCATACAACGAGTTCCACTGAAATGAATGGCAGTGAATGGGGGAAACAGCAGAGTGGCTCTCCCAGGTAACTGGAACTGGAGCTGCGATTGTCTTGCCCCTAACTACACCTCAGAAACATGGTTGAAATGCACTTTCAGCAAGCAGTGTGCCTTTTCATGGCAGATAGCCACCACACTTTTCTGCTTGCTTTTGTCAGTTTGAAGCTCAAACCGTGAGCTCCATTGAAATCAATGGCAGTGAATGGGGGAAACAGCAGAGTGGTTCTCTCAGGTAAACGGAGCTGGAGCTACAATTGTCTTGCCCCTAACTTCACTTCAGGAGGTCAGTTGAAGTGTACTTTCAGCAAGCAATTTGCCTTTTTATGGCAGAGATCAACCGTGCTATTCTCCTTGCTTTTGCTGGTTTAACGGTAAAACTGCAAGCTCCATTGAAATCCATGGAAGTGAATGAGGGAAACAGCAGAGTGGTTCTCCCAGGGAAAAGGAGCTGGAGCTGCGGTTGTCTTGCACCTAACTTCACTTCAGCAACTCTGTTGAATTGTACTTTCAGCAAGCAGTGTGCCTTTTCGTGACAGAGATCCATCGTGCTTTTCTGCTTGCTTTTGCTGGTTTGAAGCGCAAACCGCGAACTCCATTGAAATCCATGGAAGTGAATGGGAGAAACAGCAGAGTGGTCCTCCCCGGGAAAAGAGGCAGGAGGTGCAATTGTCTTGTCCCAACTTCACTTCAAGTACTCAGTGGAAGTGTACTTTCAGCAAGCAGTGTGCATTTTCATAGCAGAGATCCACCGTGCTTTTTGCTTAAGTTTGCCTGTTTGAATGGCTTGCTTTGCCTGTTTGAAGCGCAAACAGCGAGTTCCATTGAAAGGAATGGCAGTGAATGGGAACAACGGGATATTGGTTCTCGCAGGGAAATGGACCTAGGAACTGCGATTGTCTTGCCACTACCTTCACTACAGGAACTCAGTTGAAGTGTACTTTCAGGAAGCAATGTGCCTTTTTGTCTCAGAGATCCACCATTTTTTTGTGCTTGCCTTTGAAGGTTGGAAGTGCAAACCACCAGCTCCACTGAAATCAATGGCAGTGAATGGGAGAAACAGCAGAGTGGATCTCCCAGGAAAAAGAAGTGGAGGTGCGATTGTGTTGCCCCTAACTTCACTTAAGGAACTCAGTTGAGGTTTACTTTCAGAAAGCAGTGTGCCTTATCATGACAGAGACCCACCGTGCTTTTGCTTAAGTTTGCCTGTTTGAATCATTGATTGCTTTGCTGGTTTGAAGCTCAAACATAGAGTTCCATTGAAATGAATGGCAGTGAATGAGGGAAACAGTAGAGTAGTTCTCGCATGGAAACGGAGCTGGAGCTTTGATTGTCCTGCCCCTAACATCACTTTAGGAGTTCAACTGAAGCACACTTTCAGCAAGCAGTGTGCCTTTTCATGGCAGAGATCCACCATGAAATTTACTTGCATTTTCCGGTTTGAGGAGCAAACAGCGAGTTCCACTGAAATCAATGGCAGTGAATAGGAGCAACTGGAGAACGATTGTCCCAGGTTAAAGGAGACGGAGCTGCGACTGTCCTCCACTACCTTCACTTCAGGGACTCAGTTGAAGTGTACTTTCAGCAAGCAGTGTGCCTTTTCATAGAAGAGTTCCATTGTGCTTTTCTGCTTGATTTTGCAGGTTTGAAGCAAAAACTCCATGGCAGTGAATGGGGGAAATAGCAGAGTGGTTCTCCAAGGAGAGCGGAGGTGGAGCTGCGATTGTCTTACCCATAACTTGACTTCAGGAAATCAGTTGAATTGTACTTTCAGCAAGCAGTGCACCTTTTCATGGCAGAGAACCACGGTGCTTTTCTGGTTGCTTTTGCCAGTCTGTAGGGTAAATTGCGAGCTTAATTGAAATCAATGGCAGTGGATGGTGGAAGCAGCAGAGTGGTTCTCACAGGAAACCCGAGCTGGAGCTGGGATTTTCTTGCCCCTAACTTCACTTCAGGAACTCAGTTGAAGTGTACTTTCAGCAACCAGTGCACGTTTTCGTGGCAGAGTTCCAATGTGCTTTTCTGCTTGCTTTTGCCGGTTTCAGGTGCAAACCGCGAGCTCCATTAAAAAAAATGGCAGTGAATTGGGGAAACAGCAGAGTGGTTCTCTTTTGGAAACCAAGCGAGAGCTGTGATTGTCTTGCCCCTAACTACATTTTAGGAACTCAGTGAAGTGTTCTTTCAGCAAGGAGTGTGTCTTTTGGTGGCAGAGATCCAACGTGCTTTTCCGCTTGCTTTTGCCGGTTTCAGGTGCTAACCACGAGCTCCATTGAAATCAATAGCAGTGAAAGGGAGAAACAGCAGAGTGGTTTTCCCACGGTGCTGGAGCTGTGATTGTCTTGCCTCTAACTTCACTTCAGAACTCAGTTGAAGTGTACTTCCATTAAGCAGTGCGCCTTTTGTTGGCAGAGATCCACTGTGCTTTTCTGCTTGCATTTGCCAGTTTGAGGCATAAACCGAGAGGTCCAATGAAATCAATGGCAGTGAATGAGGGAAACAGCAGAGTAGTTCTCCCAGGGAAATTAAGGTGGAGCTGTGATTGTCTTGCCCCTAACTTCACTTCAGAACTCAGTTGAAGTGTACTTTCAGCAAGCAGTGCGCCTTTTCGGGGCAGAGCTCCACCGTGCTTTTCTACTTGCTTTTGCCGGGTTGAGGAACAAACAATGAAATCCATTGAAATGAATGGCAGTGAATGGGGGAAACAGCAGAGTGGTTTTCCCACGGTGCTGGCGCTGTGATTGTCTTGGCCCTAACTTCACTTCAGAACTCAGTTGAAGTGTACATTCAGCAAGCAGTGAGCCTTTTGTTGGGAGAGATCCACCGTGCTTTTCTGCTTGCATTTGCTGCTTTGAGGTGCAAAATGCGAGCTCCATTGAAATCAATGGCAGTGAAGGGGGAAACAGCAGAGTGGTTTTCCTACGGTGCTGGAGCTGTGATTGCCTTGCCCATAACTTAAGTTCAGAACTCAGTTGAAGTGTAGGTTCAGGAAGCAGTGCGCCGTATGTTGGCAGAGATCCACCGTGCTTTTCTGCTTCCTTTTGCAGGTTTCAGGCACAAACCACTAGCTCCACTGAAATCAATGGCAGGGAACAGGGGAAACATCAGTGTGGATCTCCAAGGGAAACGGAGCTAGAGCTGTGATTGTCTTGCCCCTAACTTCACTTCAGGAACTCAGTTGAAAAGGATTTTCAGCAAACAGTTCGCCTTTTGTTGGCAGTGTTAAACGGGGCTTTTCTGCTTGCTTTTGCCGGTTTGAGGCGCAAACTTCTAGCTCCTTTAAAATCAATGGCAGTGAATGGGGGAAACAGTACAGTGGTTCTCCTAGGGAAACGGAGCAGTAGCTGCGATTGTCTTGCCCCTACCTTCACTTCAGGAACTGAGTTGAAGTGTACTTTCAGCAAGGAGTGTGCCTGTTCATGCCATAGATCCACCATTCTTTTCTATTTGCTTTTGCAGGTTTGAGGCGCAAAACGAGCCTCCTTTGACATCAATGGCAGTGAATGGGGGACACAGCAGAGTGGTTCTCCTAAGGAATTCCAGATGGAGCTGTAGTTGTCTTGCTCCTAACTTCACTTCAGGACCGGAGCTGAAGTGTACTTTCAGCAAGCAGTTCGCCTTTTCGTGGCAGAGATACATCATGGTATTCTGCTTGCTTTTGAATGTTTGAGGCCGAAACCGAGAGCTCCATTGAAATCAAGTGCAATGAATAAAGAAAACAGCAGAGTGGTTCTCCTTTGGAAACCCAGCTAGAATTGTGATTGTCTTTCCCCTAACTTCACTTCAGTAACTCAGTTGAAATGTACTTTTAGCAAGCAGTGCGCCTTTTGGTGGCAGAGATCCACCATGCTTTTCTGCTTGCTTTGGCTGTTTGGAGGTGCAAACTGCGAGCTCCATTGAAATCAATGGCAGTGAATGGAGGAAATAGCAGAGGGGACATCCTTTGGAAACGGAGCTAGAGCTGTGATTGTCTTGCTCCTAACTTCACTTCAGGAACTTAGTTGAAGTGTACTTTCAAGAAGCAGTGCGCCTGTTCATGCGATAGATCCACTGTTCTTTACTCTTGCTTTTGCTGGTTTAAGGCCAAAACGGGAGCTCCTTTGATATCAATGGCAGTGAATGCGGGACAGAGCACAGTGGTTCTCCTAAGGAATCCGAGCTGGAGCTGTAGTTGTCTTGCTCCTAACTTCACTTCAGGACCTGAGTTGAAGTGTACTTTCAGTAAGCAGTTCTCCTTTTCGTGGCAGAGATACGTCGTGCTAATCTGCTTGTTTTTGCATGTTTGAGGCTGAAACCACGAGGCTCATTCAAATTAAGTGCAGTGAATGTAGGAAAAAGCAGAGTGGTTCTCCTTTGGAAACGAAGCTAGAATTGTGACTTTCTTGCCCCTAACTTCACTTCAGCAACACAATTGATGTGTACTTTCAAAAAGGAATGCGCCTTTTGGTGGCAGAGATCCACCGTGCTTTTTCTGCTTCCTTTTGCCGGTTGAGGCGCAAACCGCGAGCTCCATTCAAATCAATGGCAGTGAATGGGGGAAACAGCAGAGTGGTTCTCCCAGGAAAAAGGAGCTGGAGATGCGATTGTCTTGCGCCCAACTTCACTTCAGGAAATCAGTTGAGTTGTACTTTAAGCAAGCAGTGAGTCTTTTGGTGGCAGAGATCCACCATGCTTCTCTGCTTCCTTTTGCCGGTTTCAGGTGCTAACCGCGAGCTCCATTCAAATCAATTGCAGTGAATGGGGGAAACAGCAGAGTGGTTCTCCCAGGGAAACGGAGCTGGAGCTGCGATTGTCTTGCCCCTATCTTCACTTCAGGAACTCAATTGAAGTGTAATTTCAGCAAGCAGTGTGCCTTTTCGTGGCATAGATCCACCGTGCTTTTCTGCTTGCTTTTGCCGGTTTCAGGCGCTAACCGCGAGCTCTATGGAATTCAAAGGCAGTGAATGGGGGAAACAGCAGAATGGTTCTCCCAGGGAAACGAATGTGGAGCTGCAATTGTCTGACCCATAACTTGACTTCAGGAAATCAGTTGAAATGTCCTTTCAGCAACCAGTGCACGTTTTCATGGCAGAGAACCACCGTCCTTTTCTGGTTGCTTTTGCTGGTTTGAAGGGTAAATTGCTAGTTAAACTGAAATCAATGGCAGTGAACGGGGAAGCAGCAGAGTGGTTCTCGAAGGAAACCAGACCTGGAGCTGGGATTGTCTTTGCCTTAACTTCACTTCAGGAACTCAGTTGAAGTGCACTTTCAGTAAGCAGTGGGCCTTTTGGAGGCAGAGATCCACCATGCTTTTCTCCTTGATTTTGATGGTTTGAGGCGCAAAACGCGAGGTCCATGGAAATCAATGGCATGAATGCGGGAAACCGCAGAAAGGATTTTCCACATTGCTGGAGCTGTGATTGTCTGGCCCCTAACTTAACATTAGGAACTCAGTTGAACTGTACTTTCAGGAAGCAGTTCGCCTTTTCGAGGCAGAGATCTTCTGTGCTTTTCTGCTTGTTTTGCCGGTTTGAGGCGGAAACCGCAAGCTCCATTCAAACCAACTGCAGTGAATGGAGGAAACAGCAGAGTGGTTCTCCTTTAGAATCCCAGCTTGAATTGCGATTTTCTTGCCCCTAAGTTCACTTCAGGAACTCAGTTGAAGTGTACATACAGCAAGGAGTGCGCGTTTTCCTGGCAGAGATCCACCGTGCTTTTCTGCTTGCAATAGCCGGTTTCATGCGAAAACTGCGAGCTAAATTGAAACCCATGGCAGTGAATGGGGGAAACAGCAGAGTGGTTCTCCCAGGGAAACGGAGCTGGAGCTGAGATTGTCTTACCCATAACTTGACTTCAGGAAATCAGTGGAATTGTACTTTCAGCAAGCAGTGCCCCTTTTCATGGTAGAGAACCACCGTGCCTTTCTGTTTTCTTTTGCCGGTTTGTAGGGTAAATCGCGAGCTAAATTGAAATCAATGGCAGGGAATGGGGTAAACATCAGTGTGGATCTCCAAGGGAAACGGAGCTAGAGCTGTGATTGTCTTGCCCCTAACTTCACTTCAGGAACTCAGCGGAAAAGGATTTTGAGCAAACAGTTAGACTTTTGTTGGCAGAGTTCGACCGTGATTTTCTGCTTGCTTTTGCCGTTTTGAGGAGCAAACCTCTAGCTCTTTTAAAATCAATGGCAGTGAATGGGGGAAAGAGCCGAGTGGTTCTCCTAGGGAAACGGAGCTGTAGCTGCGATTGTCTTGCCCCTACCTTCACCTCAGGAACTGAGTTGAAGTGTACTTTCAGCATGAGTGTGCCTGTTCGAACCATAGATCCACCATTCTTTTCTACTTGCTTTTGCCAGTTTGAGGGGCAAAGCAGGGCTCCTTTGACATCAATGGCAGTGAATGCGGGACAGAGCAGAGTGGTTCTCCTAAGGAATCCCAGCTGGAGCTGTAGTTGTCTTGCTCCTAACTTCACTTCAGGACCTGAGTTGAAGTGCACTTTCAGCAAGCAGTTCGCCTTTTCGTGGCAGAGATCCACTGTGCTTTTCTGCTTGCTTTTGATGGTTTGAGGTGCAAACCGCGAGCTCCATTGAAATCAATGGCCGAGAATGGATGGGTGAAACAGCAGAGTAGTTCTCCCAGGGAAATGAGGCAGGAGCTGCGATTGTCTTTCCCCTTACTTCACTTCAGGAACTCAGTTGAAGTGTATTTTCAGCAAGCAGTGTTCCTTTTGTTCGCAGAGTTCCACCGTGCTTTTATGCATGCTTTTGCCGGTTTCAGGCGCAAATCGCGAGCTCCGTTGAAATCAATGGCAGTGAATCAGGGAAACAGCAGTGTGGTTTTCCCAAGGTGCTGGAGCTGTGATTTTCTTGCCCCTAACTTCACATCACCAACTCAATTTACATGTACTTTCTACAAGGAATGCACCTTTGGGTGGGCAGAGATCCACCGTGCTTTTCTGCTTCCTTTTGCCGGTTTAAGGCCCTAACCGCAAGCTCCATTGAAATCAATGGCAGTGAACGGGGAAAACAACAGAGTGGTTCTCCCAGGGAAATGGAGCTGGAGATGCGATTGTCTTGCCCCTAACTTCACTTCAGGAACTCAGTTGAATTGTACTTTAAGCAAGCAGTACGTATTTTGGTGGCACAGATCCACCGTGCTTTTCTGCTTGCTTTTACCAGTTTGAGGCGCAAACCGCGAGCTCCATTGAAAGCAATGGCAGTGAATGGGTGAAACAGCAGAGTAATTCTCCCAGGGAAATGAAGCTGGAGCTGCGATTGT
>PVIR01046898.1:0-10062 GCA_004026965.1 Petromus typicus
AATCTCAATACACACTATTGATGCACTATTTTAAAACAACTGAAATTTGATACTGCATATATAATTTGAGAAATAAGAAGATTTCATGATAATTGCTTGAAGGCACTACTGATATCACCACACCTCTCTTTCATATCATACTATATTTGCAGAAGCAAAATAGAAATTATTAACAGGCAAAATGAAAATCAAAATTTTTTCAAAACCTCCAGGGGTTGATAGGACTAAAGAGTGTAAGAATGCTTTGACTTGGAGTGCAATCATGATGCATATATGTAATGTACCAAAAAAGATTAAAAAATTTAAAAAAAAAGAATGCTTTGACTAATAACCTTACACGTAGTACCTTGTGATGCAAGTGTCCGCCTTCTGGAAATGAGGACAATGTGTGGTTATGGCACACAGCATGAAAATGAGACCTTTACTTTCATTATTAGTATCGAGTATGAAAAATTATATTGACTTGAATTCATGCATGACTCATCTTACTTAATTTTCCCATGAAAATAATATCTCCAAGATTACTGGATTTTAGTCTTCAGAAGTGTTTGGGTGATGTTTCAGTGAAGCTACTTGTTATTTTGAACAACAGAAGACTTGGGGGAGTCACATGCTCTAGAGATTTTGTGTTTTCATATGCAAGTATTTCTAGGGATTTGTGTGTTTCTTTGTCACACTTTTGACAAAAAGTAGGAAGGCAGAATGGAATTTCTAAAAGGGAAGTTCTTTGTAGGGAGAAAATTCTCCTTCACTTTTGATATTTTGTTACAGTTCCAAGAGATTGCAGTGGTACTTACCAGGATTATTGGTTGTGAGGTAGGTTAAATAATCCGATTTTGCTAAGAAGCCTTTGAAGCAGATAAAAGACAATAATGGAGATTGTGATGGAAATGAAGTAATTAGACTAGAGTTCACCTGAGCAGCAGACCAAGTGTCTGGGAGGCAGAAAAGAAGAAAGTGGTAAGTGTGGGGATTTCAGACACAGGTGAAAAGGACACTGAACCGGTAACTGTAGACTGCAGGAGGTGGGAAGGGAGGCAAATCTGTCCTTGAAGGGGAGCAAAATGAGGAAGAGCTGATTCCTGCTTATAAATGTAAAACTTAGAATATATTCGACTATTGCCAGATAAAGCAGGCGTGAAAGTACAGATTACATATGCCTAATGTGAGCCATGTGATATTTTGACATAAATGTACATTGGGAAATTGTTCAAAGTCAAGTTAGTTAATATATTACTCACCATCCACAGTGTAATATTCTTTCCATAGTAAAAATATTATAGCTGTTTTCATAGCAAATTTTCAGAATACCTTAATAATGCTGGAGGAAAAGTATAATATAAATATTTGATCTAGGTAGCTCATTTACATTAATACTAATACTGTACTAAATGGACATATAAGAGATGAATTAAGAGAAAGAAGGAGAGAGAGAAACAAGAGAAATGGGACCAGAAAGCATCCACTGTACCGAGAAACAATTGTAAGAAATAACTAATTGCAGCATTTTTTTCACGTACCAGTGCACCAAGCCCAGTATATATTGCATTTTTTTTCTTGGCAAAGTCCTTGCAATAATTTCTTTCTACCAGGTGGCTATGAAGAAAAATGAGTCACAGGTCGAATGTCACAGTGGTTTTTAATCCACTGTGGATCAGGGAAACTTCCGGCGTGGTTTGCTGCTGTTCTAATTTTTCATGCTAAAAACCTGAGTCGTTTTACTTCCCTGACTCAGAGCTGCTCTGTAGTCCGCAGGATGACCTGGGAGCTCTGCAGTGACTGAAACCCAACTGTCTCACATCCAATGGACCAAGGAGAAGCTCCTGCGGAAGTCTCATGGTGCTGCAAACACCACAGAAGATGCGTAGATGAAGAGGGACTGGTTTCTCACCACACACTGCTCTCTCACTTTCCTCTTGGCTCGTTCATCGCTCAGACCTGCTTTCTCTTATCATATGCAAGGCATCTTTCTTTCAGTTTCTTTTCTCCTAATCTTTGGCCTCTATCCTTCCTTTTTATAGATACGAAATCTGTCCATGTATCTGTTTATCTATGTGCCTTCCACAGCACCTTCCTGAATTCTTGATTAGTGTCACCGTCCCTGGCACATGGCTTATGTCATTTTGAGGGTCATCCATTGGCTTGCCTCCATGAGCAAACTTGATTGCTAACCAATTTCACTGTCTTTGAGAAGGTTCTTAAGACAACAAAACACGTGACATGTCTATAAGACTTCCCTAGTGGCAGATTCATTCTGAAGGCAGAGAGCACTGTGTATCATCTAAACGTGGAAAGGGCTTGAAGGTCTTTGTGGAAAGAGAAGCTCTGTTCCCTCTTCAGTTCTGTGAGTATCGATCACCTACTTGGCACTCTGAAGATTTCTAGAAACTGAACTCTGCCAACCATTGTACCTTATCTAGACTCACACACAGCCCGGGCAACTGCAAGGTTTAAGTTTGACCAGGCTTACTGTCTCACAGTCAGACACTAGTGACTTTTCTTTAGAGATGTTTTGAATCTTTGCTAATTGCAGAGTGTACCTCCAGGAGAATTTGGAAAGTATTGTGTCTGGACCTTATTTGGAAATCTAGAAAATTGACTTCTAGGGCTAACAGGAAAGTCCAAAAGTTTAAAGTTCACACAGAAGGAGAGAAAGAAGTCATTCAATGCCAAAGGCATCCTGCTTATTCTCCAGTTTGCTCCTGCTCTGCCTCATGTGCTCAGAATTCATCCTTTACTTTATTTTGAGCCTCTAAAGAGCTAACCCTCAAGTGAGCCACATTTTCGAGATGGCAGAGAGCCTTTAGGATCCATGCACATTATCTATCTACTCTTTGCAGATTGCTTTATTACTTTTCTTCTGAGTAGCTGAGAGACCAGCTACTTCTTTCTTTTTTTAAAATTTTTAAATCTTTATTGGTACATTACATATACACATCATGATTGCACTCCATAATGGGGATTTGTACCAGTACAAGACACATCTTAATTCTCTTTTTTTCCCATAGTCCTACCCACCCTACCGCCCCCCCATATACATAAAATTTGTTTCCTTACTTTTTTGTTACAATCTCAACATTTTCCCCCTTCTTCCTATTTCACATTGAGCATTTTCTATTTCACAATATATAACATACAATTCTAGGACTCATTTACATCTTTATGCTACTTCTTTCTTTTGTTCTGTCTGGGATCCCGCAGTGAAATGTCACAGAGAAACTTAGTTCCATAGCCTCACTGACCTGAAATTTTGTTCTCTTCTGTGATTCCCCACCATGTCAATGTGAATTTCACATCGCTGTGCTTATGAAGGATTTGGTCACAGCATATTTAGGAAGTATAATCAGAATACAAGAGAAAGGCCTTCCAGAACCTGGAAAAAAGCATGGCTCTCACGCGCATTTATATTGAAGCATCACTCCAAGGACGATTTCTAATTAAGCCACCCACTGCCCATTCTTTCATCTTTCCTCACTCTCCCTCTGGCCCACCACTTGGTCTCTGGCCACCACTACTTCCTCTCTCATTTGCATACTGAGCTTTAGGGGCTTTGAGATCTTAACAGCGGTCTCTAATGTGTCTGTTTGTGCCTTGAGACCTGCTCTTAGAACAGCAAATTATATCTATCAAGATATGGAAGCAAAAGAAGATCCATTAGTGATCTGGCTGGAGCAGAGTTCTGACTGTGTAACTTTCCCCAGATAGTTTTAAGAAATCTTATTCTTCAACCTTAAAATAAGGAATGTTTGAGAATTACAGGAGCACTGGATATTGGTTTTATTTCATTTAAAAAGTTGTCTTTACTCCAGCTTTTATCCCCTGGATGTAGTGTATGACTGTTACATCGTGAGTCCAGATCCCTGTCTTATTTAATTCAGTTTTAGGAAAGATGAATGAGTGTTTTCTGTCCTCAAATTCCCCTTTCTCTTCTCTACTTCTTCCATTCTTTTTTGCTCCAATCATATTAGGATGTCAGGGATTGGAGTCATTTCTCAATCAAGTTGTGTATAAGTTATAGAAGGCAGAATGGCTGCCAATAGTCGGGAAAGTAATTTTACTGTTTGTGTGAGGTAATTATTACTGCCTTTATCATAATTAATTAAATTTGTGTTCATTTTATATCCAACTATCCCTCATAGTACAACTAACTATTTGTGAAATGAACTCCATCATTTATAATTTAATGGCATACCGATATTATTATTAAAATGAGTATTAGTATTAAATTGAGTTATGGAATCAGTGTCGTGTTCCTCAGTTTCTGATACTGAAGAAAGATAGTTTCTCAGTCCATTTCCTGTTTCCTGATAGATGCAGAGGACATTTCACTTTCTGATGGAAACTTCTTTCTCATGAACAGTGTTCATAGCAGAGCTTTCTTCCACGTCTACTACAGGTTATTCCTAGACATACATATAAAGAGCACGCAGAGGAATACTGTGTTAGTTACATTTCTCTCAAAGTTAAAGGGAAGGGCTTTATTTGGCTTACAGTTCATAGAGGTTTCAGTGCATAATCAGCTGGCTCCAAGGCTACAGTGGCAAAGGAGCATCACAGAAGAGAAAGAACACGGGCCACAAGGTAGAAGAGGTAACAAGAGAAAGGCAGTTCGTGGAGCCTACAGCATAGCAACAGCAAGGGAGAGACAGAGCTCTTCAAGTCCTTCTGCCTCTTTTATCCCATCCAGACTACTGGGATTCAGGCGGTGCTAAACCTCTCACTCACATGTGGTGGGTTAGTGATCACTCGCCCTTAATCCCAACATCATACATTCCAGATTCAACCATCTGTGAAAAAGAAAGCCCCACCTCATCTGCATGAGGCCTTGGGCAGGCATCTAAACACAAACCATAACAAATACAGATTCACTCTTTTTCTTATGAATTAATTATTATTTAATTTACTTTAATAACTGATGAAGTGACATTGATTAATCATTTAGACAGTAAAGACAAAAATAGTTAGAAAGTATAATGAGGATACAAGAGAAAGGCCTTTAGTAAGTATTTTAAGTACTAAAGTTTTGTGAGACTTAAGCTTACATAGTAAAAAAAATTGTAAAATATAGTTCAACAAATTTGTTGCAGAGAAATTTCACACATATAATTCCCATTTCAAAATCTAAATCTTTATTGGTACATTATGAATCCACATCACCATTGCATACAACATTGAGAGTTTGTAACAGAATATGACATGACCTGATTCTCATTTTTCCCCTTTCCCCCTGCCCTACCACTTCCTACCGTCTATATACATAATCTTTGTTTCCTTTTCTCTTTATTACTGTCACATTCTTTTCCCCCTCGTTATTCCCCTACACCCTCTTTTCTTTTAAATATTTTCTATTTCACACTATCAACTATATATACTACAACTCATTTACAACTTTATTTTCTCATACCAAAGAAAAGATACGGTAGCACTTTTGAGTGCCTAAAAAAACCTTTGTATTCCCACAACATTTACCTGTTAGATTAATTTTTTCCTAGTTCTGACAAGTACATCGCTGGTATCAAAAATCTTTGTGTTGTGTGTATGAGTACGTATGTATGTGTGCGCGTGCGCTCAACATCTGTGCTCATCAGTAAGTGTGGAGAAACATTTGTATCTTCCCAATCAATAATAACTCCTCATTTCTATTTCTACACAATATCTCCACTGTGTGTCTGTAACCCACATTTTCTCTTCTGCTTTTGGTAGTTAGGAATTACATTTGTCTGATTACAAGTGGCTTCATTCTCCTCATTCTGTTAAACATTTCCTTGATTGTTTTTCTGTAGGTAGGTGCAAACTTCTATTGGGCTAAATCATAGGAACACAACTTCAAAAATAAATATACATGTATTTCTTGTAGATAATTCTCAAGTTGCTTCTCAAATAATTGTATTCTTTTATTAATAGTCCATAAATTAATAGTTCATTTTAGTAGCTAATAGATTAATAGTTAACTATTAACAATTAACTATTAAAATTAATAGTTCGTATTAATAGTTCATTTTATTAATAGTTCATAAAATGCTTAGTTATTTCACATTTTTACCAACAGCGCCTGTTTTCAGATGTTTAGGGAAGCATTTTGCTGAGCACATAGTAGTATCTCATTGTGACTTGAATTTGCACCCTTGTTGACTAAAAATGTCTCAGATATTTACTAATCCTTTGCCACATGCTCATTTTAAACAGTGATCATTCACATCTTCTGCCAATTTTCTACTTTTATTGTTCAATTTGTTATTAAGTTTGAGAACTCAGTATTTGAAATACTAGTCCTTTGTTGGATTTTATTTGTAAATATTTTTTCTCAGTCTGTAGTTTAGCATATCAACCTCTGATTGTAGTCTCTTGTGCCAGTTTTCATATTGTCTGTCTTATATATGACTATGAAACTCAAAACCCGCGATTTCCACTCGCCACACTGGGCGCCCCCTTGCTGTCCTCTCTCAGCGACGTCGTGTTAAAGACGAGGCAACTTCTTGAAGCCCCGGCAGCCTCGCTGTGCAGTCAGCAGCCACAAGTCACTGGTGAGCACAGTGCTCACTGCGCACACTGAGTATGACGCATCGTAGGGCTGGAAAGAATTCTCTTGGCTTATAGAGCATAGATGTTGCAACAAGTTATATAAAGAGTACAAAGACCAGGAAAAACTTTACAGTGCTTTAAGGAGAACAATTAAAAAAGACAGAAATCGGTTTTGGAACGTTAGAGGAATAGAGACATCTGGGAAACTCAATGATAATTCCAATTACAGATGAACTAAATCATCGCAAGTCACCAAAGAGAAATCAGTGGCCCACCACGGAAGAGAGCATTACCTCCAGGGTTTGCTAAATGTCCAGGTCCAAAACACGCACACCCAGCTCCTGCCGTGAGAGGTCCACTGCTTCACAGAGATGGAGCAAACACATCCGGAGTCTTTTTCTGCCACAGGTCCCGCCTTCAGCCCCCAGCCGCACTAAGTACTGGGATGTTTTTCCTGGTTCCTTTGTAAATATCCGTGCAGAATCGGTCACTTCTAAAATATTTGTGAATCTTGTCTTTGTCATCTTACCTTCTAAATTTCCCTTAGCATTCTCTTTCTTTTTTTTTTTCAGTGTTTATATCTTTTTCATTGATTGAATTCATTACCAGAAAGTCAATTCTTTAATTTTCAATATTATTTTAAAAAGAATTGTAAAATTAAACATACATTAATTATACTAAAACAAATTTGTAGGTCATTTGTGTTAAGCTCAAATAACTCACTCAATAGAAGGACAATGTAGTCCTACCATGCCATCAAAAGAACTGAACATTCTTTTTCTTCTCATGAAAATCACATTTTCAGTAGAATCATGATAAACATTAGCTCAGAATGGATTTCAAATTCCTCATGAAGAATTTTTGTAAAACCTTGATGAGAGATGTCTGTCCTCTGCCCCTGTAAATGAATACTGAACGTCAGAGCCCGGCCTAGGCCAAGCCATGGAGACACCTAGAAAGTGACTTGAGAATGCATTTGTTCGCAAGCCAGGTAAGAGCAAGAGTCTAAATTGCAGGGACCGGAAGTGCTTCCCTCCTTTGCCTTGCACTCCTTCGGCTTGCACTGTAGGTACCTAATCTTACCTGAGGCTTCAGCAAGTTCTCTTGGCTGCCTTCCTTATAGACTGAAGAGTCAAGCACATATTAAGGACATGTAATAATTTTAAAAAGGGCATTAGATGCTTACGTGCTCCTTGGAGAGAAAGTGTAGTGTGCTTTTAGTTGGAACATAATGTTATATATGCTTTCAGAGAAATAAGCAATTTGAACACTTAAAAATTTTAGGATAATACAAGTAGATATTAATAAAGAAAACACAAATGAGGTTCTATGAAAAAGTAAATTTTTATAATAAAAATGATTAGAGAATAACCTTGGTAGATACACTGTGTCATGATCTAAAAGCCAATGTTTCCATTTGCAAATAATTGCTCAGCTCATCTCCTAATAATACTAAACATGAATATTCACAAGTATCTCACATTCTGCATAACTTTGAACAACTTCTTCCGATTTCACAATACTTTTATTCATTTTGGTCTTAATTTTCACTTTCAGTTTTTCACACCAAGGAAACAAGGTGATATTTACACGTGTATGTTTAACTTATTTCACTTAAGAGTATGTTCTCAGGGTTGATCCATTTGCCCAGAAATGTCTCAAGTTTATCTTTGTTTATGGCAGTATAGTACTCTATTATATTAAGATAACCACATCTTTCTCTATTCGTCAGTTGATGGACATTTGGGCTATTTCTGAAATTTAGCTATTTTGAATTGTACCATTACAAACTTTCATGTGTGAATATTATTGTGGTGGGATGCTTTTCATTCTTTAGGGAAGATAACCAGAAGGGGAATGGCTGGGTCAAATGGGACCTCTAATCCTGAGCTTTCATTTATTTAATATTTTTGGTTTTTTGAAACAAGGTCTTACTTTGTAGTTCTGGCTGGCCCTGAGCTCAGACTTGAACTCATAGCAATCCTTTTGTCTCTGCCTCCAATGTGCTAGGATTACAGGTGTGAACCACCACACCTGGCACTGGAGTATATGGGTACCAGGGATCAAACTTAAAACTTGTCACTTGCTAGGCAGGTGCCAGAACCACTGAGCTAAATTTCTAGCCCCTAGTCATGAGTTTTTGAAGAATCTCCACACTGATCTCCACAGTGGTGGCAGTAGTCTACACTCCCACCGAAAGTGGAGCAGAGTCCCTTTGCCCAAACAGAAGTAAACAATTCAACCAGGCATAATAGATTGGAAAACATATTTTAGACATACAGCCAGGTAAATGAATCTATGATTTAGGATCAAGTTATCCACCGAAATAAGAGAGGTAGATATCATCTTCTCAGATTAAAATGGGCCATTGGATGATTTCTGGTGATGAATTATATATAACCCAGTGGCTTTCACTCCAGAGAAGCCTACGTAAAAACAGAGATGATATCTGAAGATTAAAATGACCCATCTGAGAATTTCCTCGTTACACCATCTTCGAATCTGCTTTCGGATGTTCTGCTGGGGTCACGTTGGCCCCTAAGTTGTGTTCTGTTTTCCAGGATGCAGGTCCAGAAAAAGAAATTGAAACCCTGAAGGATTTACTTCTCATGGATGTTTTCTCTGTTCTTTTCATTCCATTTCCCCAATATAAACAATATAAACAATGACATGAAGGATAAAAGAAAAAGTTGCGGTTTTTTTGGTGGGGGAAGGCAATCAAGTATACTCATTTGTAATCTTCTTATCTTTTATAGTCATTTTCTAATACTGGTCTCAGGCTCGATGGAACTACAGAAAAATTAAGAAAAATGTCTTCAGTGTGAGATAAATACCCTTGAAGTTGAAAGTCAGAAAACGGAAACATTTTAACTTGGGTAATGGTCATACGTTTTTGAGGTTATGAAATGATTCCACAAAATCAGATTGTCCACATCATGAAGACATTACAAGGCATGATTAAAGAGAACAGATGATACCTAGGGAGTTGTGGATCATTTTACATTTAATTCATAAATTTAAAACTCATCCATATATTTATCAAAATTATATTTTATTAAAAATAATCTAGGTGGTGTTTTATGTAATCATTGTCATTTTTATGTTTGGTGAGACATGTTCTAGGAGTTATGGAACAATAAATACAAACTTTACACTTAATAGAGACATACACAGTCAAAAACTGGAATAAACAAAGCATAAAACAATACACATCAAACTAAGAGTGAAATTCACTGGGCGGATCAAAGAAGATTTATTTTCCTGGAAAGTGTTATAAGATTTCATTTTCCCCGAAGATATTCACAAACTCCAGAAACTATGGAAAATTGTCACCTTTCTCTGACAAAGGTAAGGTGTGATTAGATTATTTTTACAATCAGAATGACAGGGCCTTGGAGACACAGTGCACCTACATGACAGGAAGTGATGTTGCCAAGGAGCCTCTTCTACCATCCTACCATTTTGTACCCTATATTATGCTCATGAGGATATTTTTATTCACTGAAGTCTGTCATTTGAGTCACAGAAACTGGGTCTTCC
>PVIR01046899.1:0-10061 GCA_004026965.1 Petromus typicus
TTTTTTAGCTCATGATGTAGTCTGCACTCGCTTATTGGGCACAGCCTGACCTTCCTTGGACAGCTCTGGACCTACTGTACGCAGGTGTGTGGGCAGACATGAGAGGGGATATTTAGGGAAAGCAGGTATCAGTAGCTTAGGCTAAAGTAAAAGACCAAAGAAAAGAAGCCAGATAAGGTGGCACACCATACCATAATCCCAGTACTCTGGGGGGCTGAGGCAGGAGAATCAAAAAAGCCCAAGGAATTTAGTGATTTAACATGACCCTTTCTCAAAATTTAAAAATAATGAACTGAAAAGCTGGAGATGTAGCTCAGTGTGACGGCCCTGAGTTCAATCCCTAGTACCATCTAACTAAATAAATATTAAAATAAGAGGAAAAAATGGAAAAAAAAAAAAACCTTTGAATAATAAATATTCTCTCCTGTGACTGAATTCCTGAGGTAGAAAGGGCTGCTACAGTTCTCTTATTGTAGATAGGTAAATCAATTACATATCTTTTAAGCAATTAGACAGGGCAGCCCTGGAGGAGCTAATGTGGAAGACAATCAAGAGACAGTCTGGGGCCGGGGATAGAGCTCAGTGGTTCTGGCGCCTGTTTTGCAAGCGCAAGGACCGGGTTCGATCCCCAGTAAGCACACAACAATACTGGGTGTGGAGACTCACCCCAGTGGCAATCAGTACCACATACCACAATGCTGGGCGTGGTGGCTCACGCCTGTAATCCCAGCACTCGGGAGGCAGAGGCAGGAGGATTGCTGTGATGTGAGTTGGAGGTTGAGCTCAGGGCCAGCCTGAACTAGAAAGCGAGACCCTGTCTCAAAAAACCCTTAAAAAAAAAAAAAGGGGGGGCCGGCGAGTTAGCTCAGTGGTTCCAGCACCTGTCTTGCAAGCGCAAGGGCCCGGGTTCGATTCCCTGGTAACCACATACCATACTGGGTGTGGAGACCCACACCCAGCAGCAACCAGTACCACATACCACAATGCTGGGCGTGGTGGCTCACGCATCACACCAGCTCTGGGGCTCAGTCTGACAGGCGCTCAGGTGTGGCCTTGCCTGCAGGAAGAGTGGAGCATCCTAGGAGCGCCGGAATGAGAAAAGAGACCAGGCACCGTGGACAGGCCTTGATCTGTCCCAAGCAAGGGTCTGGGCGCCAGTCAAGAGGAACCGACGTGCGCTGCTGTTTCATGTGAGCCAGAACCTTCGATTGCCCTCAGCAGGTATCCCCTCCACCGCGGGGAGCCCCGTGCTGCATGACTGCCGGGGCGAAGACCGGCTGAGACTGAGCCGCTGTGAGGGAGGACTCTGCCCGAGCAGCCGAGCCCGGCTGCGGCACGTGCGGGCCTGGAGCCGAGATGCACTGCCCGGAGCGCCCTCTGCTGGCCGCCCTGCGCCACGGCCGCCTCCGGACGGGCGATCTGCCAACCCCTGGGCGCGCCCTCCCTGTGACCAGCGACTAAGAGAGTCTCGACCAGCTGCGAGGGATCGGAAGCCCCGACCAGTCCCTCATTAGCATCACAGGGAAAGGCGCGAACGCCCCAGTGTAACACTCTTCACTCTCCTCGGGTGGCCTCCTTGCAGCTGCCCGGAGCACACCTGCTGCCCTCCTGTCCCCGAGCCCGGTGCTCCCGGCAAACCCCGTCCACTGAGTGTCCGGGAGCCAGAGATGATGCTGCTCGTGTGAGCTGTGGCACCGAAACACTGAGGGCGGTTCAGGAGGCCATTGGATGGTTTATGTTATTTCTCTATTCAAAAATAACTGCCGGGCTCAGTGTCCCAGGCCGGTAATCCCAGCACCTGGAAGACTGAGGCAGGAGGATCTCGAGCATAAGGCCAAGATGACCTTAAAGAGACCCTTTCTCAAAAAAGAATATGCAGAGGCCTGGTACACAGGCATTTCAGTTTGGATGAGCAGGGAGGCTGCTGTCTGACAGGCGGCCTTGTATAGACGACGATGCGGCGTTGAGAAGCTCAAGGGAACCCGGGCAGAGGTGCAGCAGGGCAGAAGCTCCGGTGGAGGCGGTGAATGCATTGTGGCCGAGAAGGGGCGCTCGGAGTTGGGAGACTGAGTGGAGCAAGGGTCCAGGAGGGACCTGGGCACCACGAATGCGCGGACCGGACATGAAACAACAGCAGCCCCGGGGCAGCCTCGAACAGGGAAGGCAGGACCGGCTTGTGCATCGTTAGCGCGGCTGCCAGCCGCTTCGTGGAGAACCACGGCTGGGGAGGGCGAGGCGGAAGCAGGAGACTGCGTGGGACCTGAGGCGGGGTGTGTGTGTGGGGGTGCAGTGGGGTGAGAGGCCCGCTTGCTCTTCCTACGCCCCAGCTGGTGGCGGCCGGCGCCCCCGGCCCCCCCACCCCGCGCGCCTGATGCGCATGCGCGCCGCAGCCTGGGTTCCTCCAGCGGCCACCGGCTCCTGCGCCTTCTCGCTAGACTCCTGGCTTTCTACCCTTAGCGCACATGGCGATTTCTAGACATATTTTTGGTCACAGGGAGTGGAGTGGCACTGGCTGGGATGTGGCCAGGCATTCGCAGGGCACCAGGATGGCCTGCTAGAGGGACGCTGGGCGACAGTGCTTCGGCCAGTACTTTGGGAGGATGAGGCGGGAGTACTACTAGGAGTTCTAGTCCCACCTGGGAATTTAGTGAGACAATGCCTCATAATCTAAAATATAGGGCTTTGTGTGAAAGCCCTGGGTTCGCTCCCCAGTGCTGCCCAGCACCTGGCCGTGCGTCAGACCACAGCACGCGCCCACACCATCACGGCCCTGGCTTCACTCTGCCTTGAGCACCATTACTCCACCCACCGCCCCGCAGAAGTGTCCGGGAGAGCGGAATCCACGGCAGGAAATACCTGGGCCTCTCCGGCCAGGGTCTCCACAGTGACTGTCGCTAGCAGTGGGTCACACGGTTTCAAGGACCATCTTACTGGGAAGTGCACTGCAAAAGACGGGAAGGCTGAGAGCAGTGTGGGAGGCCAGCCCAGCCCCCTACCTTCCACATCTGCCGTAAGGAGTTCTGGGGCCATCTGTCCACCCCACTCGGGCCACAGGGACGGTTGCCCAGGTTGTGCACTGCAAAACTCTCAAAATGCCACTCCCCAAGTTGTCACGGGTGTGAGCACAATGCTTAGCAAACAAAGTGCCAGGTGTGTTGGAGAGCTGTGCGGCAGAAGGGGCCTTCGAGCATCTGCTCTCCGGAAGGGACACCTTCGGAACGGAATGTGGCTGGGGGATTTTGCCCTCCTCCTGCTCTTGAAACTCAGTGGTGACTGGAAACAAAGCTGTCAGCCCCTTGTTGATAAAAGGAAAAAGCAAACTGGCCCAGCAGGGCACAGGGACGAACCCCCTCGGGAAGGACCCCCCAGCCCAGGTCCTCCGCGGGCCGGGCTTCCCTTGAGGCTGATATCTGCAGTCTTCTTAACCCTCGGGGACCGGCGAGGGCAGGCTGGGGGGTCCCTTCTGCTCCCTCAGAAGCCGGGCTCTCCTGCCGCCAGTCCTCCCTGGGCCCCCTTTAGCCTTTGGGGCCACAGGTAGGGACCCACACGAGGTGGAGCAGCAGGAGGAGGACTCGGTGGCAGCCAGCAGGTCCCTTTGTTCCTCCAGAAAAGTGCCTTCCTGGGCCTAAGCAAGGAAGAAAAAGAAAGAGGAAGGACTAGACGTGGGGCACGCCCCTGGAGAAGCCAGGCCCGGCCAGTCTGGGCTGCACTGTGAGTTAAAACACAGCCTGGATTAGCAAAACCTAGTCCCAAAAGTGGGTTGTTAAGCAGTTGGCACAGCAGCCTACAAGCAAGGGAAGGTTTTAGATTTTATTGCGAGTCAACTGTGAACATTCCCAAGATTCTTTTCAGCTATTCATGGTAGCTGAGGCAGGACTACAAATCTAAAGCCAACATGTGCAATTTAGTGAGATTATCAAAATAAAGCCCTGCAAAAAGGACTGAGTATATGGCTTAGTGTAGAGATGGGTCACTGTGGACAGGGAAAACATACAATGAAGCCTCACTGACCTTTATTAAAAACTGATGAGGCATGGGGCCGGGGAGTTAGCTCAGTGGTTCCAGCGCCTGTCTCGCAAGCGCAAAGACCCGGGTTCGATTCCCCGGTTACCACATAACAATACTGGGTGTGGAGACCCATACTCAGCAGCAACCAGTACCATATACCACAGTGCCGGGCGTGGTGGCTCACGCCTGTGGTCCCAGCACTCGGGAGGCAGAGGCAGGAGGATTGTGATGTGAGTTTGAGGCTGAGCTCAGGGCCAGCCTGAACCACAAAGCGAGACCCTGTCTCCAAAAACAAAACAAACAAACAAACAAACAAACAAAAAAACTGATGAGGCAGGACCTGGGATTTAGCTCAGGTGTTCAGGTGGCTGCCTGGCAAGTGCAAGGTCCAGAATTCCATCACCAGTACCACACACCGCAATGCTGGGCATGGTGGCCCACGCCTGTAATCCCAGCACTCAGGAGGCAGAGGGAGGAGGATTGCTCACCTGAGCTACATAATGAGGTCACGGCCAACCTGAAACTAGAAAGCAAGACCCAGTCTCAAAAAAAAAAAAAAAAAAATACTATTAAGGCAGTTCTGACCTCTGCAACCAGATTCCAGCAATTAGAAGAGCAAAAGAAGCAAGACTGAAGAATTAGAAAGACAAAGGCAACTAAACTCAAGCAATCAGGAAGAGGAAGAAATCAGGACCAGGAAGTTCCTAGGTAGCGAGATTAACATAAAAATTACAAACTCCCCCTCTACGAAATTTTTAGCCTAAACTGCCTGTCCCTAAAGACTGCATCAATAACATTTTCTCCACCACGGAAGGGGTAGGGTCCTAGGCCAGAGGAAATCGAAGGGTAGGACAAAAGATAAGCCAGGGAGCCAATCAAATTCTGGGAGCCTTCATGGGCCAAGGGTCTTGATAAACGGAGCTCCAGGCAGAATCCACAAGCAATTTGCTTTCCCATTGTCCTACTCTTTCACAGTCACTGCGGTCCCCTCTCTCTTCCCCCTTCTGCATCTTCACTTTTATTTTGAACTGTTTTAGTCCTTTAACACTAGGTGTAAGATCACCAGGCGCTGAGTGTCCCAGGAGAGCAGGGGAGGGCGTGCCGCACAGCATGGTGTACAGCCCTCCTCAGGTGCTACCACAGTCGGCTGCCCCCGAGTTTGACCCCCAATACTGAAGACAGAGGAATAAAGAAGAATCTGGAGTTTGGGGCCAGCCTGAACTACACAACCAAGACCCTATCTCAAAAAAAAATTTTTTTAAGGTTTTTTTGAGACAGGGTCTCGATTTGTGGTTCAGGCTGGCCCTGAGCTCAGCCTCAAACCCACATCACAGCAATCCTCCTGCCTCTGCCTCCCAAGTGCTGGGATTACAGGTGTGAGCCACCACGCCCGGCACTGTGGTATGTGGTACTGACTGCAACTGGGTGTGAGTCTCCACACCCAGTATAGTATGTGATTACCAGGGATTGAACCCGGGTCCTTGCACTTGCAAGACAGGCACTGGAACCACTGAGCTAAATCCCTGGCCCTCAAAAAATATTTTTAAAACTTAATTACAGGGCCAGGGATTTAGCTCAGTGATTCCGGTGCCTGCCTTGCAAGTGCAAAGGCCTGGGTTTGATCCCCAGTAACTATATGCAACAAAGCTAGATGTGGAGACTCACGTCCACCAGCAATCAGCACCACATACCGCAGTGGTGGTGTGGTGGCTCATGCTTGCCATCCCGGCACTCGGGAGGCAGAGGCAGGAGAATTGCTGTGAGTTTGAGGATGAGGCTGAGCTCAGGACCAGCCTGAACTACAAAGTAAGACCCTGTCTCAAAAAAAAAAAAAAAAAGAAAGAAAGAAAAAACCAACAACTGGGAAACGGTGGGTGGGCAACTTACTCTCAGGCCCCCTTCTGTCTCCCAGAAGCTTTCTTTCTCTCCATACACTTTACTCTTAACCTCCATTGTTCTAGAATTCACTCTTCAATTTTAGAGAACACAATTTTGCATTTTGGATATCTGACAGATTTGGGGGTTATATCAATTCTCCTATATCATCATTATGTATGCCTAAAATATACCAATAAATGTTTTGCTATTAAAAAAATGAAGCAGTAATAAAAAAACAAATCAAGTCTTTTTAAAATTATGCTTGGTCGTGGATTTAGGTCAGTGGTTCTAGCGCCCACATGGCAAGTGCAAGGTCCTGAATTCAATCCCGAGTACAACAACAACAAAAAAAAACTAGAGGGGGGCTAAGGATGTAACTGAGTGACAAGGTCCTGAAATCAATTCCAAGTCCAGCAAGAAATAATAAATAATACAAATTTCAATTGCCATAAATCAGTTTCATGGGAACACATTCACGCACTCAATTCACATTTTTTTCTTTTTTGGTTGAAACAGACTTACTAGGAAACCCAGGCTGGTCTCCAACTCATGGCAATCTTCCTGCCTCAGCCTCTCAACTACTGGGAGCCTCCCAACTACATGGGCCAACATGTCATCCAGCTTTACGCTCATTCATTTACATCTTCTCCAGGGCCACTTTTGCAGTGTCGGGCCTGCAGCACCCAGAATATCGATGGGGTCATCGCTCTGTGTGGAGGAGGCTGGCTCTAGAAAAGCCAAGGGAGATAACCCAGTCCAGCAGGCCTGGGGAGGGGTGGGTTTCAAACAGAACAGGTACAGCTTTGCAGAGACCTGGAGAAATGAAGGCCAGCTCCTGTTTTAGTTGGAAAAGCTAAACCTGGAGATGAGCGGCAACCGGCCTGAGGCCAACAGCCAGGTCTGGGCTCGGCTTCCTTCATGTCCCACACGGAGGCTGGTCCAGCCACACCCTGCAGGAGGGATGCACGCCACTGCCTCCAGGGCCTGGGGGCCTCTTTTGTTTAGCTTCGATTTTTTCCAGAAGAAAAGGGGAGGCATCTGCAGCTTGGCCTCCCGCCTTCCACTTGGCGCTGCCCCCAGCCCTGGCTGAGGAGCAGCCCCCACCCCAATGGGTGTCCAAGGCCCACCGCACTCTGCCAGCCTGGGGCCTCCTTTGCCAAAAAGAGAAGCAACACCCTGCACGCTAGGGCTCCGCAGCATCTGATTGAGGGTGGCCGAGAAACTCGAGCTGCTGGCTGATAAGGAGCCAGGAGTAGCAGCTGGCAGGCAGCTGGGGTGGTCCACAGCACCCCCCACCTTCCACCACCCATTTCCTCCTGGTGGAACAGAGAGCGCAGCCTCACAGGAGTTCAGAAGGCCCTTTTCAAGGTGGAGGAAACTGCAAATGTAATCGTCTTGTAGGGCAGTCGCTCAGACTATGACGGTGAGGAGCCACCGGGGACAGGTGGACTTCTCCAGCCCAGCCCAGGATTCCCACAGCGCTGTCTCCAGCAACTTAGACCCTGGCCCTAGTTCCCTGCACATCTTGAGGCCTGACCCTGGCCTCTCCTTCTCCTGGTATTGTAGAAAGTTGAGTTAATTAGGTATCTGTAGCCTGTTAGCCAAGGGTGGCCCTCTAGGAGTCAGTATGAAAGACAATCCAGATATTGACTGAAGGTCAGCATTATAAAAAAAGCACTACACCCACACACTTCCCTAGGAAGAAGAGCAGTGTTAGATACTCTAAACACATCAGTCACCTTGAGTGAGGACCACAACCTCCTGGGGGAAGTCCTTGCCCCTTCCAGGTACACTTGGCCTAGGACTAGCTTCCCCATCTGACTGCCATTTAATCCTATCACCTAAGGGATTATACTTGTGATTTTATTGGCTGATCATAGTTTGTCCCGCCTCCTAATTTCCCATTGGATATTACCTAAGCGAATACAGTTATCATCTTATTAGTTGACTAGTTTTGTCTCACACACACATGCACACACACGCACGCACACGCATGCCTCCCGCCCCCGGCCCTGCTCCCTTCGACACTCTTCCTCCCAGCGTGGCTTTGCTCCATCCGGGCCCCACCAGACTCCCTGTTTCCTTCCAGCCCAACCGGTCCCCAGGCCCTCGCGTCTCTTCCCAGTCCCATCACTAGTGTTCATCCTATGTGTCTTATTTTCTCATAATTGGAACACTTCTTGAAAAGCTTTTGTTCGCCCCCAGAAGCTCCCCAGCTGCCCTACTCGGGACCTTGGCAGGTTTGTCCCCCACTTGGCTAGGAACTGCCATGCGCTGTCCGCTGTGGTTTGGGACCTGGCAATGAGAGCTGTCGGGCAGCGTGGGGGACCAGTCGGCCTGCTCGGTTTCTTCATCCTACTTGGTGGCAGCACAGGTTCAACCGCTAGCGAGACCTGTGTGCACACAAGGCTCGCTGCATCGCAAGCCAGCCAGAGGCCTCCACGACGGCTGCCAGCCCAGCTGGGCTTCCCCTCCTCCCACTGCCCAGGGAGATCTCTCAGGAGCTCCTGTCAACTCTGCGGTCCTCACATGAGTCGAAGCCTTGAACACCTGTCACCTGCGTTATCGAAATTTCCTCTTCATGGTCTGCCTGTTTCATCCGCCACCTTGTACAGGCCACGCTCCACACGGCAGCCAGGTGGATTTGGTCATGCCTCTGCTCAGAACTCTGCTGTGCACCAGGCCTGGTGGTGCATTTCAGGAGGCTGAGGCAGTAAGACTGTAAATCGAAGCCCAATTTGGTCTACACTGTAAGTTTAAGACGTTTCATATGTATAATGTACATGTATACTACAATGCATATGTCACACTAAGTGTCGTAAGATAATAGACTTAATATAGGACATATAATTATAGAATTACAATATTTACACGAAAAGTCAAATGGAGGGCCAGGGATTTAGCTCAGTGGTTCTGGCATTTGCCTTGAAGGGCAAGGTCCCAAATTTGAGCCCTGGTAACCACATACCACAGTGCTGGGCGTGGTGGTCATGCCCGTAATCCCAGAACTCAGGAGGCAGAGGCAAGAGGACTGCTATGAGTTCAACAAGTCTTGTAGCCCTGGGCTACATAGTGAGCTCAGGGGCAGCCTGAACTACAAAGCAAGACCTGTCTCAAAAATAAACAAAAAAACTAAAAAAAAAAAGTCAAATGCAGAGGAGTACAAGAGATCTCTCCAAATAGTAGAGATCTCAAGAATCTAGCCAGGGGCCTGGATTCCATGGCAATGTCTGGCACAACTCCAGCTGAAGGCCGAGAGCCTGTGGTGGCAATGTCTCATGCTTGTGTGTGTGGAGACCTGCACCAACCAAGGCCCAGAGGCCAGTGCTGGAAGCTAGAAAGCCTGCGCCGGTGGGGTGAAGGGTCTGTGTCACCAGGCTGAGGGATATACATTGGAGCCAGGAAGCGAGAGCAAGACTCACAGCAAAGACCAGAGTTCCTTGGAAGGAAATAGCAGCCAGGGCTGCAGAAAGGTGGGATTTAGCTCAGTGGTTCCAGCACCTGCCTCACAAGTGCAGGTCACAAGTTTGATACCCGATTCTAAAAATAAATAAATAAACAAATACTGAGAGGGAAAAAAAAGGAAAGAAAGAATTAAATAAAAGAAAACAGCAGCCATTCCCAGAGACAACAAGGACCCAAACTCCTCTGATGACATGAACAGCCAAGCTCAGGAAAACCAACCACGCCAAGCTTCCCTGGGAAAAATTAATGGCAACACTCCATCTTTCCTCCAGCTCTCCTTTAATGTCGTTAGCCACAATCCTCAGGTGGATCTTCCACACCCAGAACACGCTGACTCTGCCCAGCTAGGAATTCCAAGTTGCCTGTTAGTTAATCCACCACAATATGTAATGTATATATTATGTAGTGAGACATGGTCTCAAAATATAAAATAAAAAGGGCTTGAGATGTAACTCAATGATAGACTAATTACCCCTGCATTTGATCCTGCAGGTTTGGGGAATCCTGCTACCCAGTGGTGGTGTACCTATGGCAGGTCTGACACAGGACAAGAGGATCCCTCTCAGCCAAGTCACCCCAGCAACGGAGCATTCAGGTTTACTTGCAGTGTCTGCACTCTGGGATATGTAAGGAGGGTGTGGGGTGCAGTTCGGGCTCCCTTTACCCTTTCCATGAACATCTGTTCAGTGGCCTGCAAATCCAGTGGTTTG